>JAAFCF010003739.1:15106206-15125471 GCA_013389785.1 Helicorthomorpha holstii
TTTGTCTCGTTTCTTTATTATTATTACAAAATGAGACTAAATAGCATCCATTTCAATGCAGATTTGTCTCCTTTCTTTATTGATATTACAAAATGAGACTAAATAGCATTGGTTTCAATGCAGATTTGTCTCGTTTCTTTATTATTATTACAAAATAAGACTAAATACCATCGGTTTCAATGCAAACTTATGTTGATTTCTTGTTGTTATTGCAAAATGAGACTAAATAACACCAGTTTCAATGCAGATTTGTCTCGTTTATTTGTTATTATTACAAAACGAGACTGAATTACATCAGTTTTAATGCAGATTTGTCTCGTTTCTTTGTTATTATTGCAAAATGAGACTAAATAGCATCAGTTTCAATGCAAATTTGTCTCGTTTCTCTATTATTATTACAAAATAAGACTAAATAACATCGATTTCAATGCAGATTTGTCTCGTTTATTTATTATTGTTACAAAATGAGACTAAATAGCATTAGTTTCAATGCAGATTTGTCTTGTTTCTTTGTTATTAATTCAAAATGAGACTGAATAAAATCTGTTTCAATGCAGATTTGTCTTGTTTCTTTATTATTATTGCAAAATGAGACTAAATACCACCGGTTTCAATGCAAATTTGTCTTAATTCTTTGTAATTATTACAAAACAAGACTCAATAACATCAGTTTCTATGCAGATTTGTCTCGATTCTTTATTATTATTACAAAATGAGACTAAATACTATTAGTTTCAATGCAGATTTGTATTGTTTCTTTGTTATTATTGCAAAATGAGACTGAATAACATTAGTTTTAATGCAAATTTGTCTCTTTTCTTTATTATTATTGTTAAAAAACAATATTAAATTAGTTTTGTTTATATATAGAATTGCTTCGTTTATTATTGACATGCAGTATAATAGAGTTGCCAGGTTCTTATTGAAACCAACAAAACGCTACTTATAACTTCAGAAATACTGCATTTCTTAGCCAGAAATCATCTTAAATTTAATTCAAAAAATTATTTATTTTCTGCTTAATAATTGCTCGAATGAACACGAACAACATCGCCATATCCTGATACAGCTAAATAAGAATTGACTTTGATTGAAACCGATGCATATAGTTTATTTTGCTTACTGTTGCAGACATATTTGGTAAACAAAGTCGTCTTTAAGTTATATAATTAGTCTTGCCATGTTTATTCATAGTAAAATTTCTCAATCAATAAAAGTAACGGAGAAGTCTGCTTCCTGTTTAGTGTGACTCCTCTCATTGTGGCAATATATCCACGTCTTAGACATACCGATACAGCACTGTATTAAAGTGCATAGTACGCTGTGCCGATTCAATCTTACTCGTTATTACGATACTATATTAAGTCAGTACAATATATTGATCATGCAATAATTCTCCTGGGAATTTGAAAGCAGGACTACCCAATCATAAAAGCTTTACGAGTAGAAATACACATTTGACTTAATATCAAAAACAAAATTCACATAATTAGCATTCTATGGATATAAAAAAAATTAGTTTTAACTTTGAATTTGCATTTGCAATTTTAAATTTGCAATCTCAAAACCAACTTTCAAATTTTCTTGTTTTGTTTTCTCAAAAATTGATGAAAATTTCTTCTTAATAAACGTGTAGTGTACTTTTTGCTATACGAAAAAACACACTTAATGTAAACTTGGATGATTTATTAATAATCAAGCCAGCGACATCTGATGACAACGATCATTTACGTCGTATGCATTTTTTATTATATGGTTTGGACTCTCTTTTAGAGTCTTTTTCTGTAGATTTTCGAAATGGTATTTTTTTTCTTTTTCTTTTTTTCTTCATGTACATTTGAACACAGGTCGTTAAACATGTTCAATACACACGCATTGTCAAACATGAGATACTATTATCATTGTGTAACACAACACATGACACATAACAGTCCATTTCTCTTTTCTCATACAACCACACCTTTTCATCCCACTACAATCCCACTCCACTCCACACATCTAACAACGTCAAATGCATACAAACAGAAGGATAACATCTGGATATACTGTAACCCGGATGCAACTTTCACTATTTCGGATATCGTCCATTTCTCACCATCATAATTGTTTAAATGTGACTTGATCTGTAGATCATTCACAAGTACGAGCAAAAAAATTGTAGATATTTCACATAAATATGCAAATATCATGTATACAAAAAACAAAATAAAGGAATAAAAATGCATTTAAATAAATAGAAATTGGCTTAAAACATTAGTTAAAAAGTCGCTAAAATAAACTTTAAGTAACGAGACAATTCTTAAGTTTTGTCTTTAGAAACTAAAAAACTAAAAAAACGTCTCAAAATTTAAATCTGTGCAATTTAATCTCGATTTTAAAAATAAATAAACGAGTCATGAAAAATCTTTATTGAATCTAAATTATTTTATTTTCTATTTTAAAAATAATAACGAAGCGCGACAAATATTTTGATTAAATTCAGAGCCATTTAATCTTGTTTCTTTATTGGATTTTCAGTTTTCTTATGAAGCTGACAAAATAACCAAAAAAAAAAAAAACTGTAGAAATTCCCAGAATTGTTCTTAAAAATAAAATTTTAAAAATTGGTCAAATTATCAATCAATAGTTTTTTTGATGAAAATATTTGGTGCATCAATACTAATTTCTTTTAAAACGTAAAGTCTGTTTTTTTTCTCCTTTGCTTAACAAAAAATTAATTTTGTTTATAATTGAAATTGCATTAAGTACTGTATATAGTTTAGCAGATGATTTAATTTGACATCTTTTTATTCTCTCTTGAGTTTATTATCATAATTGTAGCGCTGAAACTCATTATGCTAATACACGAACAGTGCAGTACATTTACGGTAAATTGAAAATAAAAAAAATATATAACAATTTTTCGGATAAAAATATGGAAGTTTATCAACGTACAGTAAGCTTACCTACCAAATTATTCATTTCTTATATGCTAATAAACAAAATAAAAAAATGTTTAAAAGAGTTTACGCATAGCATAGAAAAAAAACATAACCAAAATAGCAAGTAGTGCACTCACGTATTTGACTTGTAACTAAATCTGCAGGATTTAACAGGAAAAAGCAAATTAAGTTCAAAAACAACATTAAAAAAAGACGAAGAATAATACAGAGTGCTAAAATCATCACTGTAAAAGTTATTTCCAAATTTCTTTTCCACTTAAAAAAAAAAAAACAACGTTTATCTTATTTTTTAAAAGAGTTTTTATTGCTCTGTTGAGTGAATCAATGGACAGGAAAAAAATAAATAAAAATAAACAAACGTCAAATACCGAAAATTTATATGATCCAACTGCTTCACATTTTTCATCGAAGTCTATTGGATGTTGTAGTAATAATCAAATGTTTACATGATTTTCTGAGTGCTTTACTTTGTTTGGCTTTTGTATGACCGGCTCTTAATCTGCAGTTAAAAATCAAAGCCACTTACACATTGGACCATCTTGCAGTGAAAAGCAGCACTGCTCTACATTTACATTTACATTGTGTAAGTCTTACTTCTACACTAACTTCATTTGCGTCAAGACGTTATTTTTTTATGGACTTTATCTGTACTTTCTTTATAGGCTTTTGTTGAAGAAGATTTAACAAAATAAAAAAAACTTTTTTTTTTTAAAATACTTTAAATAATAATGTTGCAATTGGGCTAAAATCAGTGTTTATGTACAGCGCCCTGTAGAAACAGCACTAGAAGTTGCTTCTAATCCCTGACGATCGTTAATAAAGACAAAAGCAACAAATACAACCATAATAATATACGTACGGGGAATACTTTAAAGAATTAGAAAACAATAAATAAGGAAATACTAAGCTTGAAATAAAGCAGACGTATCGCTGTAATGCGATAAAAGTCTGCTGGCTTTTCGTAGGCTTTATTTGTTGTCCAATAAATTTAGTGAAATTTTTAAGAAGAAAATACAAGTTGTTAAAAAAATTATGAGTACAGGAAAAAACGGATATAACGACTATAAAGGAATTTAAAAATCTTATATTGGTCATCTTTTCTTTGGACAACGTGCATCACACAAATGTAGATGATGAATTTGTTGGTCATTAATGGAAATAAGTAGCTAAATGTGCTATATAGGACATTTAATCCAAGTTTTAGATCAAGTTAAGTGTCTATTCAGTGATCTTACAACTGCATATTGAATGTATCTGACTAACAATATCATGTTATTAAATTTGCTTTTAAAACAAAAATAAATTATTTTTAGCATTTTGCCAGATACTATTTAGTTAATTAGACTAATAAAAAATTACAAAAATTTGCAAAACAATTGGACTAAAACGAATTTAGCTACTCAATGCTTGCAGTTGATATTTGTCTATCTTCTGTCTAAAATTTCAGAATTTGAAACGTAAAATGTTTAAATATTTAGAATTTGAAACGTAAAATGTCCCTAATTTTAAATTTAAAACTTAATCTGTTTACAATTTTAGAATTTGATTGGTAAACAATGACAACAAATTTAAAAGCAGAGACGTAAAATGTCTAAACTTCAGATTTTGAGGCGTAAAATATCTAAACTTCAGGTTTCAAGGCGTAAAATGTCCAAAAGTTTTAGTATTTGAGTCTTAAAATGTCTAAACATTTGAAATTTCAGACGTAAAATGTCTACAAATGTAAAAATCAAGACGTAAAATGTCCACAATTTCAGAATTTAAAGCGTAAAATGTCTAATAATTCAGAATTTAAAGCGTAAAATGTCTAATAATTCAGATTTTGAAACGTAATATGTCCACAATTTTCAGAATTTGAGTCTTAAAATGTTCGAACATTTAAAATTCAAAGCGTAAAATGTCTACAAATGTAAAAATCAAAACGTTAAATTTTTACAATTTCAGAATTTGAGGCGTAAAAGTTATACAAAATTAAAAATCAAGGCGTAAAATGTCTACAATGTATTGTCCACTGTTTGAAATCTTGAGGAATTTAAAGTTGAAATGTCTAAACATTCAGATTTAAGGCATACAATGTCTATAATTGTTGTAACCAACTTGGGCACCACTTAAAAGTTTTTTTTACTAAATTAACTAGATTCGCGCTATTTCGATAAAAACTCCAGTTATATTTTGGTCGTTATAATAGAATTGTTTTTGTAGCCAAAAATCTAATAGCCGGATTCTACGGTGTGTTGTTTTCCGGTTTTAGTGTTGTGTTCCTGTCTCAATAACTGGCAGAAAAGCTCCGTGTGATTTTGGATCGTAAAATCAAGACGCAAGAGGCGTAACGTGAAAAGACTTCGCTACAACGCCAAGCAAATTTCTGAAACACAAAACGGTTAATGGTTTTTCAATATTCCAGCGTAATAGCTGCGGATGACATTGCACAAATGAAATTTTCATACCGTTTCAACGTCAGTTTCACTTGACTACACACGACTGTCATTCATTAAAATAAGATGTATATTTTATTACCCCTTGGCACACACACACACCGCCGTGTATTTAGAAGACATTTATAGCGTTTTTATTTTTAACACGCATTAATATCGCTAACCCTTACATTAAAGAAAGCCATATCAATGGCGATTCCAGACTAACATTACTGTAGCAATTCGACTTTTTTCTGTGACAGATTGAGACCGATTTCATGCGTCAGAAAATACGCTGCCGTCATCATCCGGATAACATCAAATCATTTCCAGTTTTAGTCCGATGTACTGAATAAAATAACACATCAAAATCTCCACAGTAAAAGATTAATCGCTTTGCTGGCACAATCGTAATGTAGAAATCCCCAAAATTTATCTTTCGGACCCATCACTTTTTATCAGCCCTTTGTCCGGTCATAAACCCCACACAAAATTTACTGCTGCATTTAGTTTACAAGTCACATCATTTAAAATTTGCAGAAATAAAAAGTGTTGCTTTAAAATACAAGCAACTCCAGTTTAATTTTACATCTTCGTTCAATATAAAAAACTCTTCCACGCAATTTCCGTTCCGAAAATTCTGTTCAGTAGATTTTCATATTCAGCCACTGTATCGTTTTCCAAAAAAATACACAATGTACTCATAGTTTATATCAGAAAACCAAATCAATGATACCATTGCAATGCATAAAATGCCTTGTAGGGTATTTTAAACTATAAGCTTCATGTACAAACATAGTTTTTTTTTACGGTGGAATATGTTATGGAAACACAGTAGCATCCCATTAGAAATGGAGATTTAATTCAAAAGAAATGGAAAGTAAAATCGATCCAATCCGATGTTAAAGCAACGCGAATGATTATGCCTAGCAAATGTAAACAAAATAAAAATGGCAGTTTATTATTACAGCAGTGACAGACACTGATACCAGAATTTTAATTTTAAATACCGGTATTTTAATGTTTTGGTACTACTACTACTACAACTTTGGTACTAAACTAAATTTATGCTTCACATCTGTTTAATTTTAACAGCAAAAATAAAGTAATACAGTTTATCGAATGTGGTTTTTAAATAAGATGTAATCATATTTAGTTTAAAAAAATAATAACAACTTTATTTGAGAATTTTGGAGAAAAGAAAAAAGATGAGTGGTCAGTAGTGGAATTGTCTTAGTCCTGGTCAACAGTGTTTTATTGTGTTGCGTCATAAGACTTAAGTTTACGTAACGTATCAGTGACGTAACTTGGAGTTGCTACGTTTTTAGAAATTTTCAAACAATTTTAAATATTAATAAATTATTTCTATAAATAGGTGTAAATTAGATTTTAACAATACAGTATTAAAATATTTCGTGGAGATGTAAAAAAAAAGTAAAAAAAATGTAAAAAAAAGTTTTTAACTCGTAAAAATAATTAACTACACACAAATGCTATATAATGTACTGATTTTGATATAACTCAATATTTGCTCATCATATTAAATTTCACTATATTTAAGCATATTAATAATTCGATTTTTTCGATATTTTACATATTTGTTTTTTGTAATGGAATTCGTAAATTAGTTTCATGAAATTATGTCAATTTAATACCGACACATGCCCTAACGTCAGCTACATTTTCAAGACATTTAACAAAAAAATTTGCAACTGTGTTTTTCACTTATAAGCAAACAAAACTAAATTAAGAAACAAGTCTAAATTAGTGTTTCTCAACTTTTTGTGTTATGCCCCACCTATGCCTTTCAAAAATTATTATGATCCTGTATAACATAATTTAAAATTTTCAAAATTTAAATATCCACTAAAGAATTTTAGAAAGAAATTTCTTAAAAATAAGTTACAGTGAGTAAATTTTCAAAGCAAATAACGAATAGCTGCAAAAAATGACTATTTTAACTTAAAGTTTGAAAAAGTCTATTTTCAAATTGCCCCTTTTAACAACTCTCTTGCTCTCCTGTGAGACGTACGCCTCACGTTGAGAAACACTGGTCTCTAAATATTTATTTGTCTCGGTTCTTTATTTTTCTTAAAGTAATGATACTGAGTTACATTGGTTTGAATAACGATTTGTCTCATTATTTAGTTGATAATATAATAAAAGTTAATTTTTCTTAAAGATACCATGTTGAAATATTTCTCCGTCCTACTACACAGTGTTGAACATCTCTAATAAAAAAAATTAAAAAACTTTGGTGTGTATATGGTTTATGACTTCCGAATAATGAGAAAGCTTTAAGTAACTTAGATGTAAGGGGTTGGTTGTTTTATGCAAATAGATCTTAATTAATCCCCAAGAAAACCTAATGCAACAACATTCCAGCAAACAGATTCTTCCCACCATTTTTCTAAGTTGGCACAGTCACTTGTATTATTAAGCTAACTTATCTTAGTGGCTAAAAGTGAAAAGTGAGCTAACTAAATGTAATAAACGCTGGAGCAATTGTACATTAAGAATTGCAGGCGTTGCATAATAATTGCCTCTTTAGTTTAAGTTTACATTCCACCTACGAATGTATTCCAATCACATCTCATATCTTCATCTTCCTATTCCATTGTTGCTTCTTTCCATAAAGAAAATTGTAGCAAGGGAAGGAATTGCATCTACAGGGAAAAGTCAGAAGAACATTTGCTAAGATGTGGTTACGCCTACATTGCATTTACACTACGACTGGTTATCACAAGCCACGTATTGCGTTTGTGACAGTCTTTTTTTATTTTAGATTCACGTCTATTGTCTTTAATAGCAGACTAAAGTGCTTTATAATAATTTCTACAAAAGACGGCGACTGTTGAACAGTGAATACTCGTCGCTGAGCATGGCATTGCTGATATTGATTGTTTGTGAGCGGAAGTACTGTACTACTGTGTGCTGTATGTTGGTAATAGCAATAGTCAGTAGGCTATCATCAAAAAGATAAAAACAGCCCATTTTATATTAATACTGTATGCTGGTTTTATTTAATACAGAGTCCAAATATCTTTTGTTACGTGCTACACTGCTAACAATAAAGAAACGGGAATAAATTGCATGTTAAGACATAGATATTTGTCTCGTTTCTTTATTGTAAAAAATTATCAATAATAATGGAAATAAACTAGAGTGCTTTGCATTTTATTCTATAAATATTTTCTTCTATTTTCTTGTATAATGCAAACACATATCTTATGATCATCCTGTAGCAATTGTCACTTTTAGTGTCAATGACGTTTTAAATTGAATTCTCTCAAATAAAAATTGATAAGTAACTTTTCTTGTTGCGTTTCATTGTTTAAAAAATGAATTGCAAGATTCAACAATTAAATAACCAGACTAATTTTTTTACTAAAAATTCCCAGTAGCTTTTAAATACCGGTATGTTGAAGTAGTTGGGTAATTATCTTAGTACCTTCCTCAACTTATCCTGAACTGTTCATTAAAATTGTATAAACTGTTCACTTCACCAGCCATTTAAAATGAACTGCGGTTGGTAAAAATGAAATTGGTCACAGCATAAAATTGATAGTGGAAAAAATGTAAGAATTGAGAATTCCTCGTGGTAACTTAGGATTTGTTGAATTACACTCCCAGCATGCTTTTCCAACTTACATCTAAATTTTAGAGTCGTTTGGAAACTGCTAAAAGACAAGATATCAAAACACGCCACTTTTAATTACTTTTAATTTAAATTTTAAGGATAAATCAAAGAAAATAAAATAAATATCCTGATTTTTCTTCAATTTTAAAAACTACATAGAACGTTTCTTTAGTGAAACACTGTGCTAAAGTGTAATACTAATTTACCATCTCAAATTCTACAAATTAGCAAAAACAAAGATTTCAAAACAATATAATTTAAGTAAATCAAACCAAAAATATCAATATTAGTGCTAAAAAAATTGTGGCTTATCTGGAGTAATGTCCTGTTATATAATTTTTCAGGTAAGATGTTACAAATAGTTAGCGTGATGGGTAGACACGTGTAAAAATAAAGTTAATCGATTTGTTTTCTGACATGCCGTGTCACGTAATATAATTTTAGCTAAGTAAAAGTAGAAATGACACAATAATTTGCTGTAGCCCTTGCAAGTTATTTCGTGGAAAACATAAAAGCTTTGCAATAAGGACCGTTATTAATTCACTTGTTTCTAAACGGCCATTTGCTTGCGTCACAACTCTTCGCATCCTGGTAATTGACAGACAAACATAGCATCTTTTACTATCGATTGTTCCTGATAAAACCGCAAAGGCATCGTAATTTACGACCAAATCAAACGCAGGTTATAGCCCGCTTTGGCTTATCTGACGTTACGGTAGTTTCGGCTACCAATGAAAAAATATATATATAATAAATCGATATCTATTCTTTGATGTTTTCTATTAAAAGATACATTACTTATTTAAATGGGGCTTATCAAGTACAAATATTCCGTCAACAATGTTAGGCAATAGCCATTTATACAGCATAAAAGCATTGATGTTTGTCTCAAATAAATGAACGAATTTTATGACAAACTTATGCCAATTGCTGTATTACAGTACCTAAAAATTTTCTAAATTGCAACCATATTTTATAGTGTTAATAAAGAAACGGGACTAATTCTTATCAGTTACAATGGCGATTATTCCCGTTTTATTTTTGGTATGTAAACAAATGAAATAAGTCTTATTAGTAAAAAATGAATGCAAATTAAACAAACAAATCACTTTGATTGTTTAATTTTAGTGATCAAATGTGATGAACTTGAGTTTCTTTTATTTATTTGAACACTTCATTTCGTCTGTAGGAATTTTATCAAAGGTGCCATCTTTAAATTTGAAAATTAGCTTGTTAGGACACATTTTAATAGACATTTTCCCTAGATACAAACCAACAACTTATTTGAACCCGTATTATAACGTTACTGACATCCGCATTTATTTATTTGTAATCCAACATAAGCTTACTTATCATTGGTTGCTTGTCAATAATGTTCATAGCAAAATTAATCCCTACCATTACTAGTGAGCAAACAGCAACCAGATTAAATCCCCTGAAAAAATATTTCCTTGCTTATTCTGCATATAGAAAGCATAAAATCACTTAATTGTGTATTATTTAGGAGAAAAAGTTGGTCAGTTGACCACATTTTCTTGATGCTGAAATCTGTTTAACTTTTAAATCTTGTTTTGCATTTCAGTGTCATTTGTAATCCTCGCACGCCATAAAAATAAATGATTTTCACAAACACATATTGCTAGCGATTTACAATTTTACATGTTCAAAATGCCCAATGACCAGTGTCCAAATAGAGAAATATGAAAAGCAGCTCTGCATGCTGATGTACTGTATGTGCGTGTTGGATCATTGGATGTGCATTTAATATTAAGAGACGATTGAAAATGATCCATTCGCCACTTTACCCCATTTCCTTGAAAACGGAAAACGACAAATACATGCTCAAAAGAAAAGTCCATATAAACTGGATATACTTGTACATGTACATCTTCTTTGAGTGAGATGTGATGATCCAAATAATACAACCCAGCTTCACCAAAAACAATTTCTGCAGAGAGAGTAGAAATAAAGTGGGAGAAGGGATTTACCACGTGTTTCAGAGAGAACCAAAAGCAAAATAGATGCCCATTCCATCACACACCCCCAGCCAAAATTTATACATCCGGTTCTTTACGTGAACAATCATCTAGTTGGAAGAATAAGAAAAAAAAGACTAAGAAAACGAATGAAGAAAATGAAGCAGAAACTGTTAAGGTGGAGACACAACAACTAGCCATTTCCAGGCCAGTTACTTTACAACTGAGAACTACCCATTTCAGTTGCAGGCTTAAAACAGTGCTAAAAAACCCCACTTTGGGCCTTTAGATAAAAAAATAAGCTACAAGAAAATACTGATTCACCTAAACATATGTTTTTGACACAGAAATTTGTCTTTATTTAATTGTTTATGTGTGTTTAGGACATTTTTAAGTAAACATTTTCATTTCCTATTGTCAAAATTAGCTATTAGAAATGGGGCCCCATGTCTCCTAAGGCCCTAAAACAATGCCTACACTCACTGTATAGCAGTGACATTACGAAGAAGTGGTTATGTTATTCTTATGGCGAGTAACATCCGTTTGAATGCTAAAAAAATGCTCCTAAAACGGATTTGTTTTTATTTGGCAAGTGCAAAACAAAAACAAACAAAGCGTGAACACACTTGAATTCTGCTGTTGTCCAAATTATTTCTTCTCCCGCTGCTTTTTTTTTTTATTCCTGTTGTTTTTTGTGCTGATGTGGTGCTGTATCTTTTTCAATTCGACTACAATATCACTGCAACAGAAAAAACCGCATCAAATTGGGTTGTTTGAATCCTTTTGTCAAAAAATAATGTCCAATAACAATCATATGTTCGTCTTTTTCTCAACAATGAGTGACGTTAATCATGGTCACGTGATTGGGCAAAAGGAGCTAATCTCAGAGAACTGTGATAGCGAAATCACGGCTGGTGAAGCGTTAAGCACATAAAACTGTCCGTGGATGGCACTGTAGGGCCCCTTTACCATCCAAACGTACTTTTATGCTTCGACACCTCATAAAAACTGATGTGCTCAATCTGCCTTTAAAGTTACACAGTACCACTAAATGACACATCTTTGTATCCCATATCAAGCGCAAAGGGACCAACGTTTTAACCAAAGTTACAACGTCATAAACACGCATGTAAAATGCCATTAGAAAAAATTTCAAAAATACAAAATTTATCAAGACCACCCATTTCAAAGTACAGAATTCAGAAGAGCTTTTCTGTCATAAATTTTAGCTTCTATTGGTCTTGTATCAAAATGTTAAATTAGCGCTGTGTATTTCTTCTTGATGAATTAATTATACAAGTACATTCTCATAATTATATCGTCTTCTAAAGCGTCAGGACAAACATTTGCCAGCCACATTAATCGTCCCAAAAGAGCTTACTTTAATGACTAATTTGCTAGTTAGTCCTATATATCTTACTCTTTTCCCCTCCCCGGAACCACCTTCAGCAAGATAAGAAATCCCACAAAATGAAGCTATTAACTTAATGTCCTATTGCGCATGTTTAAGGACAACGGTTATAGATGACCGATTTCTTGGGTCCTAAAGACAGTTTGCCAGATAAAATTCAGCACTAATAACTGATTAATCCTTCTATTTCTTATTAGGTGGCGTTTGCCAAAAAAAAAAAATGTTGCTAAACACATGTGGTGCGTGTAAGAGTCCAATAGCGGTGACAAGGACTCCAAAAATAAGTCATTATTCCCTGGATTGCTATTACAAACAATAGCATATCACAATCGTTAAAATAACTACCAACTACAGTACAGTATTTACCCAAATACACAACAAACAAATCGATCCAGAGTATCAAAACTACGCCTATTCAACCCCTACACGTCATGCAATGTAACTTACTGTTCAGGTAAATGGCCTTTGAATTACAAATGAACGTCAATCACAAACGTAGTATTACATGTTATTATGGCTTCGAGACAACGCAATAAGGTTTTTTTAATTGCGTTTTCATCGTTTTGTTTTTCTTTCTAATTTAGCCAATTTAGTTCGATGCTAATTATTCAGATTTAATAAGCGAAGAAATATGTTGCATCATAAATTTAGTTCAAATCAGCAGATAAATACTCGTTTAGTTATTTTTTAATGCATGAATAATGTAAATAGCACGTAAAATGTAAATAGATGTTTTTCCAGAAACAGTTGTTGCGATTTATAATATACCGTGGAAACCTTTTAACATAAAATGCTCGGGACAAATTACTGTATTCACTAAAATTTTATTTAATATAGTACAGAGCATCATATTACACTTGTTATATTTTAAATTATTAAACATTTTGTATTAAACTTTAACACTGTAATGGGTTTTTAAATTTTTTATTTAAAATTAATACATTTTTTATTGATTTTCAGCAAAATCTTTTCATGTTAAGCGATTTTTGTTTATGTTAAAAAGAATAAAAGGCATGGAAATACATTGGAGACTACAATAAATAAATCTTTTATTGTTTTTCAGAAAAAGGTTTTCATGTTAAGCGGTTTTTTGTTCATGTTAAGCGGTTTTTTGTTCATGTTAAAAAGAATAAAAGGCATGGAAATACATTGGAGACCGCAATAAATAAATCTTTTATTAATTATTAGTTAAATCTTTTCATGTTAAACGATTTTTGTTTATGTTAAAAAGAATAAATTGCAAGGAATTACAATAAAGACCGCCATAAATAAATCTCTTATTGATTTTCAGCAAAATCTTTAAATGTTAAGCGGTTTTTTGTTCATGTTAAGCGGTTTTTGTTCATGTTAAAAGATATAAAATACATGGAATTCCATTGGAGACTACAATAAATAAATCTTTTATTGTTTTTCAGAAAAACCTTTTAGTATTAAGCAATTTTTGTTCATGTTAAAAGGAATAAAATGTAAGAAATTACATTGGAGACCGCAAAAATCAATCTTTTATTAATTTTCAGCATCTTCTCATGTTAAGCGATTATTTTTCATGTTAAAAAAAATAAAATGCATGGCAATACATATGGGATAATTGGGACCGCAGTATTATTTTGTGTTAACCGGTTTCTATGTTAAGCGATTTTACTCTAAAAGGTTTTCACTGTAATTTGCAACTTTTGCTTAGGATTAAAAAAGATACGGAGTTTAATTAACCTTTCAGACTTCTAAATAGCCAACAAAAAAGTTTGGTCATAAACACTGACATACGAATGATCTTAGTATACCAAACGAGCAAATAACTTTTGTATTTAAACTTCCTATTGGTCTCTAAGGAGCAATTTCAATGTAAAAAAATTGCAAAGTAACTAAGGTCAATATAATAATTAGAATTACTGTGAAAACCAAAAGCTAAACTCTTATCTTAACAGCAAACAATGTCAAAAACCCATTTCCGAAATATTAATCACAAAAAACATTCCTCTGACATTTAAAATCGTCGATTTAAATCCCATGATTTATTACACAGCCGAATAATTATTGTAATTACTGCGTTCAAGTTTCAAACAATATTTCAAAATTCTGCCATCATTTTTTTGTAAGAAGAGGTTTGATTTAGGAATATTATTCATGCCCTTATCTGTTATAAGTGGCATTTTTGCTGGTGGTATTTTAGAATTGAGAGGAAGAAAAAATACTTGCCACCCCTTGTAACCATTATTGTTAAATCTTCCATGTTAATAGTAATTGCCAATGTTTTTATCTGCTCGTAGTCATCGACCAAAATGACAACACTAAAGCAAATATTCGTTAATGTAAAAGCTGGAAAATATCAGAAAAAAACAGCCCGTTAGTCCAATGCAAACAACTGTAAGCCTCAAAGTTTACTTACACAAGAAAAGAAATAACATTCACGCAATCTTGCCAAAATAGATGGCAATTTGATCTGTATCTAAATGGGCCTTGAGTTAGAAGTGGAAAGGGGATTGATGATGAGGCTATGTAGGTGGTACCGGAACTTATTTTATTTAAAAAAAAATTCTTTTATTTTTTTTTAAAGAAAATGTGGGTGTTTTACTGTATGTGTATGAGACAAAAAAAATCAAATTAAGATAGTTACTTCAAAGTTTCAGTCAAAAGTTGATATTAAAAGATTGATGATGGGACTATATTTCACACTTAAATCATGTATTTGCCCTAAGAAAATATTGTATACCTAATTTTATAGATAGGGTTGGCATAAAAATTGGTTGACGTTAATTTTATTCCCTGCTTTGCGGTTTTTTTTGTGTCATTTTATCGTCATACACAAACTCATTTACTGCAGGAAAATAAAGAAATTATTTTTAGCCATTTTAATACTTGCTTTTTCATTTATTAGATTTGGAGTTGCTTTTTTTTTGTTATTCAATATATTCAACGTTAAACTAATAAATTGTCCTTTTTAGAAATGCTGCCAAGTAGATAACTAAACAGGATTTTCTTTTGTTCAAATACAAACAAAAAAGCTCGTAATGTGATCTTAAAAGTGTATTTTTTTAACTTAATTTTACGACTTCAATATTTTAATACTATTAATCTAAAAAAATGTTCCTGTGAAAAAATATACTCTTCATCGCATTAAGAGCGCAAAAAATAATAAACAAGACCTCAAGTCATAACTTCTCGATTTACCAAAATAATAAAAAATGTCTTTTCATTCAAATTTGCATTCCCTTACAAATTAAATTAAAGAATTAGATCACATTCAAAACGAAGAAGAAGAAAAAAAATAGGAGTTCTTTTATTGTTTTGCCATTCAAATCAAAAAAGAAAATTCGTTCCATTAAGCCAACTATAGGAAATTTTGTAAAGATAAAAATAAAAAGAAAAATGATGCTTCTTTACATTTCCTTACACTCGAACTTAAAGTGTCGTCTTAATATCCGCTGCATAAGACAGCCAATGTCAAATTTACACAAAAGACAAAAGAAAATTTTATAAAATTATTAGTTTTTGCTAAAATATGCCTTTTTAATGTAGAAGAAATTGATGCCAACATTAATAATGTCAACTTGTGCTGTAAACCATAAAACCAGTCACACAGAGTATTTTATAACTAATTACAGTGAATTCTCGTTAACACGAAGTCGACGGGACCGAGATTTTTCTTCGTGTTAACGGGGTTTTGTGTTAACGAACACATGCAAAATCTAATATATATTGGATAAAATGACATTTTTTAGAGTAAATCATATTTGGACTTGCTATTCCCATCCTATTTGAAACATTATTTCCATCATAATAGATATAAAATTAAAATTTCATAATATTATGCATTTTGTGCATTCATATGCATGTATGCATTTCAGAAAAAAACAACTCAATTTGAAATTTTTTTTAAAAAAACAAACAACGATTTTCTATACATTTTCGCCGACGATATATGAAATTTTTCATTTAGAGAAGCAAAATATGTTCGTGTAAACGGGGTTTTACTTCGTGTTAACAAACAAAAAATGTATAGAAAAGCCTATACTTTAGTTCGCGACCGCAATGTTGTTTCGTGTTAACGAGAAATTTGTGTTAATGGCGTTCGTGTTAACGAGAATCCACTGTATTGGTGTTATGAATCATGGCGTATTTTTTGCTCAAAAACGGTGATAGAAACGGCGATGAGAGACAAATGTTTATTAAAAAGTTTGCAGCTGTTAATAAGTGACATAAAATAATTAAATTATTAATTAGTGATATTTTTAAAATTTAAGAAAATTATAATTTTATTTTTTTTTAAAAGCAACCCCTGTATCTAGCTTCCTTACAACATGAATTTGTATGATAACGCAGCATAATTTCAGAAGACACTGATTAAATGCAATTCAAAAAGCAGAAATTAAAAAAACGGATTAATTTATTAAAAATTGCCTGTAACTTAGCACCTTTTGAAAAAGTGTCTTAAAATTGCCTTTGCACCAATGGTTAACCTCAACAGTTGCACCAATGATTGCTTTTAACTGTGTTGCCAAATTGATGAGGATTTCTTTAGCATTTACAACTATTTTTACAGCACTGCTGTAGGTCAGTTACTTCTGTAGTTGTCACATGCATTGCTTTATTAATAATTTTTTAATAAAATTTTATAATAAATAGCTAATTAAAAATTTTAATAAACTAATCCGGTTATTTTATTACTATTTTTATTTTTTTTCACCTCATTAGCAGCTAGATATTTTGTATTTAACAATTATTTCTATGAATTACCATGTTGCATAGTATAGTACAGTGGTTCCCAATCGGTGCTAGTTACTTTAACTAGAACTTAAAATAAGTTTGAATAAATATAAAAATAACCAACTTTATATTTATGTAAACTCTAATTTTCTACGTTGACTAATATAGAAACTAAAGAAATGAAAATATTAACTAATTTGGAAGAAGAAATGAGAGAAACCTTATCTTGTATTGAAAAAATTTAAAAATAAACATCATGCACAGGTTTCTCATTAAAGTTATTGTATTTCAATAACTTATTTACTTACAAAATTAAAGAAAAAATAATAATTACTGGGTTTAACTTTCTTGTATCCTGAAAATGGCATAAAAAGTAAATGTTGTTTTGAATATTTCATATTATTCCTTTATCCAAACAAAGTGACAAAAACATATTTCATATTAATTGAAGTTTAAAAAAAGTTGGGAACCACTGGTATAATAAGTACTTTTTTTTAACTGAAAAACTGTTTTTTACTATGACAAAAAACTAGGAAAATTTGTTATTATACTTGATAATATTTAGTTTTATTTGTGTTGGTGCTGTCAAAAACAGAGTTCCAATTTCCAAAATCTTCCAGTGTAAAATAAGTCTCTTTAAACTAACCTGAATTACAATTTTTTATAATTTCGTACTAAATTAATTAAATGTATAGTCAGCAGTGCTTTAACCACTGTTTTTCGCAGTATTAACTTACAAAGTAGTGTTTTAATCATGACAAGTACACTTGTACATTGCTGAAATTTAATTACACAGTCACTTTATTTTTCTTTTTGTTTATTAAACCTTTGAATTTGTGCGCTGCATAATTTATCATCCATAGTTTTTTTTTTAAAAATAAAATCAAAATAAACTGTGTACTTGTGTATTACATTACTTTACGCCCTCTTGTCTCTTGAAAATGTTTGCTTAAAACTCTTAATTGATAAATAATTAGTCGCTGGAAGCATCTTTCACCAATGAAGATTTCTCTTTCAGATATGCAGTAAATTCTCTTCATAGCACAATACATTGACGCTAAAATGAAGCACTGTGACATGATTTGGACCACAGATTCAGTGTTGCTTTGCTGTCAATACTTAAATGTCATTTATCATCATATAACCGACCAAAAGAAAAAAAATTGGGTCGTAACTGCCTTACACAGCTCGACATATTTCACAAAATAAACAGGCGACAACTTTTATCAAGCGAATTCGATCAATTTTCTTTTCTCTCAATATCAAAAAAAAAAAAAAAAGAAAAAGAAAAATACATCTTCCTTTTACTCCTACGTTGTTTCATCATCGTTTATTTCTGCCAAAAGAAAAAATAGCTGCGCAGTTTTCAGACAAACTCTCATATAAGTTACAATAGCAATGTTAGATAGAAAGTTGCAAACAAATTTGTCTTTCGAAATGACATTGTTTTAAAAATGCTATTTTCACCAAACAGTGCAGTAGATCAATGAGATACAATTATCCATGTGTTTACCCAATGGACAAAGCATCAAATGACTCCCAATAGAGATTACTTATACAAAATAATGTATTCTTTGTTATCATAATATATTACATTATGTAACTCTATGCTAAACAGCTTTTCACCGCATACAAATATCGAAGTATATCACTTTTATCGACATAAAAATACTTTTTACACTTAGAAGAATGAGAAGCTTAAAACGATTCATCTAATAAATTTATTGAAAATCAATAGCAACTATTTTTGCCATTTATACCGTGTTTTCTTCGGTAGACATTGATCAAATACAACTGCAATAGCAATACTGTACATGTTAGTAGCTATAAATCTCAAAACTGGTGGTACTAAAAGTGGAAACTCAATGCAATTTCAAATTTAAAGTTATTGTGTAGTATTAAATAATTTCATTAAGAACAGAATTTAGTGCTGGGACTTCTAATTAAATTAAATGGTGTCTGGAATTTTCGGTTGGTTATTGTTCGAGTTTTATTATGAGAAATCAGATTTTATTGCTCAGATTTTGTCGCAAGAAACCAATTTAAGGGATTAAAGTTTACAAATTTAAAATCAAAATGCAATTAAAGTTATGTAGTAACAATTATTACACTTTTGAATAATAAAAATGATGTGCCCCGGGTGAGGCTCGAACTCACGACCTTCAGATTATGAGACTG
>JAAFCF010003739.1:15143356-15177513 GCA_013389785.1 Helicorthomorpha holstii
TGCAGTGATTTATTATTTTTTAATTTAATTAATCACCACAACGGCGTTTGTTTTATTTTTTAAAATAGATATTTAATTTTTGCAATAGTTTCACATTGTATGAAGTGTTTATCTTTCAAAACACAGAGCTGTGAACTCGTGTTGCTTATAACTTAGTTGAAGCTCTCGTTTATGAGATTTATTTGACATCAATCAAAACCCATCCATCCAAATGGATTTTCTTCTTTCACTCATTTAATTGAAACCAGCCATCACCTTTCATGGCTTTTGCATACATTTTTACATCCATCTCACCATATTGTATTAAATCTTTAATAAGAATAATAAATGGCTTTCTCAAAGTAGATAATGAATAACTAAAGATGAGGCGCAATTAAGATAAATGAATGGCAACGTTATTTCTGATTCTCGTACAAGGTGATCATAAGATACGTGTTCACATACACACATTAAAAATAAAGCTGAAAATAAAAAACTGAGATAGATGTTGATGATGAACATAACAGCGTGGACTGTACTGTCATTATTTACTTAAGAAATTATTAACCTAAAACCCCTTTCTTAGTAGAAATCAATTTGATTCTGTATTCAAAACGTCAAATCAATTCTTCCACATAAACTATTTCAATTTGATGCAACTTAACACTGCAAATTAATTAGTTCTAAAAATAAATCAGATTTAAAACAACAATATAATTTTGCATGTCAATGATGGAATTTGTTTGTGATCAGTTTACAATGTAAGTTTAATTTTATGGCATTTTGTAAAGCATCCGGATATTTCATCACCACATTTTCATTAGTAACATTAGCAAATGCCGTATAGAAAATTTGGCATGTGAACCAAAGTTTGAGCAAAAACATTTTCCAATTTTGTCACAAATTTATTATCACTGTAAATCTGTTGAGTTAGCGTGAGGGACTAAATTTGCAATCAAAACTTCACACTTTTACAACCAGCACTATAAGGAACATGTCAATACAGTTGCATAGTTATACTGAACAGTTTACAGTGTATCAAGTTGTAAATGTACACGGACATCAATTTTGTATATTGCAAAACTGCAATACTGTATTTTAATTTCACGCTAAGTTCCGCACTGTTAATTAAAGATTTAATAAAGTAATTTAGTAAAGACACGTCAACTTTATAGCTTAAAAAACAGATTAGTAAAGTGCAAAATGGCTTTATCAGTTCATCACCAGTCACTGGAAAATAAAATAGAAAAAAACAGCATTGTCTGCTTATTGTAACGCAAATCTGTTGACATTTATTTAAATTTTACTTATTTTTATACACCTGATGTTTCAGATGAATCTTCAAACACTGAACACATGTCAACCAGAAAAATGCTTATTTAAAATTGTCACAAATTTATATCAAAATTTCATTGTAAAAACAACTTTGCGATGAGTTTTTTCTTTTTATTATGGATTTCAATCAAAATATTTGGCAGCTTATTTAAATAAAGTAAAAACTCGTAAAAAAAATTGACAAAAACTTTACTGTGATCATTTTAAACACATTAAACAAGTCTCAACTTTAATCCTCAAATATAAAAACACTCAAAAGTATAAAATGTAATTAATTTTTTTAAAACAAAAGTGTGTTATGGTTTGCTAGCTGTTGAAATACTAAAAGAATATAAGATTCACTTCAATTTTGCCAGAATTAATCCCCAGATGCTTGCAAATTTAAGTGCAAAAAATTGAGCCATTTATTCGATGTACAATGTATGTGCGAGTTGCTAAAAAAAAATATTTTCATTACTTTCGTACTGATACAAGTAGTGAAAATATTTTTTTTAGCAAGTCACACACCGCATGTGCCCAATGATCATCAAGTTTCATATTTTTTTAGTATTATAAAGCATACAGTACTACATAGCAAAATGCATTACCTAATAATAGCAATATCAAATCTAATTTAACGCAGGAGTCTTTTAAAACTTTACTAAATTATCTTACACTTTCATTGGATAAAGTTTTTTTCATGGGTAAAAATATGCTGCTACTTTAACTTAATTTCACTCCAGTTATAATCTCAATTTTCTTAATAAACATTGATTTTCGCTTTTCTATAATACTTTCATCGAGACTGAGTTTGTTAAGAAGCAAAATAATCTTCTCAAGATTTTGTCGTTTAATTTTTTTTTGCACGGTATATTACAAAACAAAAAAAAAAAATCAATAACTTGGCTCTTATTAAAACATAATTAATCTGCTACCTAATTAAATCTAATGGTTGTTTTTTTTTTTTGCTTGTGTTGACACAGGGAAATTCAGCAGATAACGACTGAAGTTATCAACGGAAGCTACAACGATACTAGAGAGAACGACCGAGCGGAAGTGTCACTAAGAGCCACCATCGATGTTCTAAATTTAGTTGCTGACGATTCGGATGAGAGTTTGCCCATGTCAAAAAAGTGGCGCCCATTAGGGAATATAACAGCTGGTCGTGTGTCCATGGAAGCTGTGATCTGGCCGGGGAATAAATTGACAGGTCCTAGCCCGACCAATTCGGGGTTATGGCGAGTGGTTACCATTCACTCGCCGCCTTTTGTGATGACGAGCGAACCGCTCGCAAACCACACGTGCCTGGTGGGAGTGGCCTGTTTGAAGGTGTCCACCAACAAGAAAGAGGAGCTCTCAGCCATCAGTGCCGATTTCGAAGCTAAACGCCAGGAGGGTACCACGTATAACGTCACCTGCTGTTACGGTTACGCTATCGACCTGCTGGAGAATGTTGTCAAGGAATTACGCGTGGATTACGTCCTGTACCTGGTGGCCGATGGTCGATTTGGAACGTGGAAGATGGGCAGTTGGGATGGAATTATGGGCGACTTGGTTAGTGGTGCAGCTCAAATGGCATTTGCTCCAGTCAGCGTCACCTCCATTCGAAGTCGTTACGTTGATTTTTCCGTCCCCTATCATTTCTCTGGAGTCTCATTTCTTACGTCGACCACATTTCGAGAGGTTCCTTTGTTGGCCTTTTTAGCCCCTTTTAGTACTGCGTTATGGGCTGTTATTGTTTTAAGTCTCATCGTAACGGCTGTAGTGGCGGCCATTTACGAGTGGTCAAGTCCTTTTGGCTTAAATCCATGGGGTCGTCAACGAACAAAAAACTTCAGCTTGGGTTCGGCATTCTGGATGACATGGTCCCTGCTTTTCAGCCATTTAGTAGCGTTTAAAGCGCCAAAATCATGGCCAAATAAAGTGTTGATCAACGTGTGGGGCTGCTTCAGTGTCATTTTCCTAGCCAGTTATACCGCCAATATAGCTGCCCTTTTTGCTGGTCTGTTCTTCCATTCAACACTCAATGATTTTCAGGATAAATCGGTAAATTTCATCAAATATACAATGATAAAATAAAGTTTTCAAATATCTCTCGACAGCTGTTAACGCAACGGGTTGGCACTGCAGTGGGCACAGTGGCAGAGTATTATGTATCCATCTCAAACAGGGAATTATGGGATCACATGAAAAGACATAGTGTGGCCACCAATGAGGAAGGAGTAAGGAAACTAAGGCAAGTTAAAAAATTACAGTGAAAAACGTTTAAAACACATAGAAAATTATCAAAATTCTGGTTTTTCTTACATTGAAAAGCGAAGTCTTATCGTGTTAAGCAATTTCTGTTAATATTGGAAGGAAAGAAATGTATGAAAATGCAGTCGAAACTGCAATATTATTTTGTGTTAACCAGTTTTTCATGTTAAGCAATTTCACTGTATACAGAATTTACACTTTGTAATCATTTTGATGATGTAAAACGCAAATCAACTCTTAAAACTAACAATTTTTCATTAAATTAATCCAGTAAAAATTGTCCCAATAATTCAAAATTCCACATTTTGAACTTTTGATTCGACATTACTTTCAGCACATCATATTTTGCACTTCACCGGAATTTACTTGAAAATTTCAACTTTCTAAATATTGAACCCAATAAATAAGTCCTAAAGCAAAAATAACGCGATTGAACATCAATTCCGATCACGTAAATATATATCGAAGATTAGACAACATTGCACAAGATTTCTTACCTTAAAAAATGAATATCACTTAATGCATTTTTTTTTACCGAAGTCAACAATTAACGACTTTCACAATTCCATGTTTCTTCACTGTCTTTTTTGTGTGGTAATTCACACAAGACAAGTAACAATAACAGTGTTTTTGTATCTCAAAAAAAAAAAAAAAAATACGTGATTTGCTTGCAAAATCTTGCCATTTTTAAATAAACTTTCAATAAAACTATTTTCTAAATTAAGTAACTTACCAGCAAACACCCAAAAGCAAAGAAAAAGCAAAAAATTTCAGTCCTCATCACAATTTATCAAACTAAATTATAATTGTATGGGTAGTTACCAGTTTCCTATGGGATTGCAACCAGAATTTATTTCTAACTACACACTAATCAGCCACCTAATTTAAAATGCACTAAGTAAGTTTCCACCAAAATTCCACCGAGAATGGTGGCGACAAAAATCCGGAAAAATAAACAACTTTACAGCCTTTCATTTGGCTTTTTTTATTAGTTGTCAGTTGACGTTGATAAAATTGCACGCAACTAGAATATCAAGATTGAAAATTTAAAATAAATTTATTTTTTTGGTTTTCATTGGTTTGTACAGAGAAGGTGAATTGGATCTTCTAGTTGGTGACACTCCACTACTAGATTATTACCGTGGAAAGGATCCAGGATGCACATTAAGACATGTTGGACATGTCATTAAAGAAGATAGCTACGCAATAGCCACAGTTAAAGGCTCACCACTCAGGGTATGCAAAAAGAAATTGTTTCTATAATCAAAACCTTCATTTCTTAACGCATTTTTCTTCTTGTAAAGGATGCAATTTCTTCGCTACTTGTAAAATACCATGAAAATGGCTATTTGGATCTCCTAACATCTCGTTGGTACCACGGAATGCCCTGCTTGAGAACTGCGTCAGAGATGTATCGACCAATGAGACTGAGTGTCCGCTCAGTTGCTGGAGTTTTTATCAGCCTATGTGTTGGAGTGGGAATTAGTGCTACTATTTTAGTTATGGAACACATAGTCTATAAATACATGTTACCAAATTTACGTAAAAAACCAAAAGGAACTTTATGGCGGAGTCCAAATATCATGTTTTTTAGTCAGGTAAATTCAACGTCAAGTTTGGCTGTTGAAAAACTGTTGGCAACTAAAAAAAAACTTGCTTTTTTTGCAGAAATTATATCGTTTTATCAACTGCGTTGATCTTGTTTCACCTCATCATTCGGCCAAGGAACTTGTAAACAACCTGAGGACCGGACAGATTACGAGTCTGTTCCAAAAAAGCATCAAACGGGTATTGTAACATAATCTTAGCTTCCGTAGTTGGTTGGTTGTAGACTAAACTCAATTATAAAAATCCACACACATATACACGTGCACACAGATAGTGAAATGTCGGGTGGTTGTGTTGATAGTAAGATCACATTGTTGATAAATAGATAATAGACTGTAAATAGAGTTGTTTTAGCAATCGTCGCGTTCTCTTGAATGATGTAATTGGATCTCATCAAAGGAAATGGTTCTTATTTACAGAAGGAGCATGAGCAGAGAAGAAGGAGGAAGAGTAAAGCTCAGTTTTTTGAGATGATACAGGAAATTAGAAGGTAAGCTAAAAGCAATACCAAATACAATACCAAAACTTACTTTTTGTATTAAAATAAATGCAATTTATAACGACGAAGTAAGAAGGGTAATCCAATATAGTCTTTAGAAAATTAAAGTGGCACCCATTTTGCAGATGTTTTCTCTTGAATTTTTTCATGCACTAATCCTGTTAAAATGTCAAGAAATACATCAACTTTTTTGGCACTAAATAGGCGATTTTTTAAATTACCACAGAGGCAACTTTAACATGACGTTCCAATCAAAATTCCTCTTCAGTGTTGTGTGGTCATGTTTATTCATTTACCCAGTTGCTAAGGATGGTGCAGTCTCCATGAATTTCATCTAATTTAATTTTGATCTGTCTTGTTAACCCCTTTCTAAAACCGTTTTTGTGATAACAGCCATCCTTTCATGTTTTTCTATTATTTTTTTACACACTAAGCTCTTATAACTAATATAATAAGTAAACAACACTAACTTAAGTAGCTGGAATTGGAAGAAGTTGACCTAAAAGCTTTGAATTATAAGTAGAAATGTTTTCCCAAAATTGTGCTAGACTCTCAGGGCTTTTCTAAAGACTTATTGAATCGCTCTCTTATTATTTCTAAATTTTACTAAATGTTTAGAGAGTGGAAACGTAGTTCTCAAAAGGTTACAAATTATTGATTTATTGTTTTAGAGTTCAGAAAGAGGGCAAAGGAAGTTTTCTGAGTCGTCTCAGTGGTTCAACAGCTGCTGTTTCCGATAGCACAAATGAGGCCTCAGTCATTCGACGCAGGTCACCAGCAATGCTGAGCATCAAATTCGAGACGGAGTTTCCAAATCCTCCATCCCAGTTTGGAAGCTACAGAGACAGAATTGAACCCGCTATTCCTCCAAATCTCAGCACTTTGCCTTATTACACAGACGAGTCATGCGTTCAGCTCATCGAGCGTGTGGGGAAGCGTTCACCATCGCCCAGCATCAGCAGTTCGGACGACGATTCCGAGTTCGGTTTATCCGCCTTCAGCGCAAGTCTAAACGAATTGAGCACAATAGAAGATGAAACGACAGTGTCAAGAGGTAGAAAAAAACGGAAAACCAAAGTGAGATCGGTGGAAGATTTGACACATCCCTCGTCAGCTTGTCATCATCACCGTCATCATTCCAAGGAACGCCACGTTCACTTTAGTCAACCTTACCCTTCCAGCAGCACTCAACCCACCTGTCGGTACCATCAGGAAATGCCTCTCACCAAATTTGATTTTTTTGACTTGCCCCTCAAGCTTAACGACGCCCGATTGAAGAAGTTGAGCAAAGAAGACGTCGTTTTCATGTGGCAAACGACGCAGAGAGATCTTCGAAAGCGACTTCAGCAGATTCTAAGGGAGAAAAATGAGCTGGAGCATCAAGTTCGGGAACTACTTGGTGAACCTCCTTGAAGGAAAACTTCATCTGCAGATATTGAGGATTAGAAATTTACAAAAAAATAAAACCAAAACAAGTTTTACCAGCAGCCATTTATGTGTGTGCAAATTTCGTACATGTTGGGGTAAGTGGTTTTTTTTACCATGTTCAAAACAACAGCTGATTTCCAATATTTGAACAAACAAAAAATGCAACAACTTTTAAAAAGCAAACCTGTTGCAGGAATGCATTCTGCGAAACTTATTTTTAGCGATTCGAAATCTCTGGTCAAGCTTCCGGTGTGCCTCGTTATTATTACAATTCTTACTTAACATTGTAGATATTTATCCATTTTTTCCTCCCATGTATATCAATATTGGCTGAGACACAGTGAGGTAATCGACAAAACTTAATTAACTTGATGACCAAAAAAAAATGGTTACTTAGTGGGTAGTTTGTGTAGATTAAGCGTGGCTATATCGGCCAATTAGGAAAGTGTAAAAAAAGTTGCCAGCAAAAAAAAACAAAAATAGACCAACAAAGTGTCCATTGGTATATTCATAATTATATTTAAGTGGTTATAATGAAGTAGCTTGATTGACCAAAATAATAAGCTACATTAGTTTTAGTATCATTTACTAAAAAAACAAAAACAAAGTAGGCTAAAATTTCCATTTCTTGATATGTTATTTGCGAAATTTGGAAGCGAAATTCAAAATAAAATCTTTTAAAAAATATATATATTACTGTAAGCATTACTGAGCAGTAGTTACTTGGTAAAAACCAATTATAAATATTCAAAAAAAAAAAAAACTATATGCCTGAGCATTAATATGCAATAATTTTGTAAATTTCTTAGAAATATCTATACACATTGATTTTTTTCTTCAACGTGTAAACAAATATTGTAAATCGATGTAGAAAATTTGAGAAACAAATTGGAGTGTTTTGATTTTTATCAAGGCCTCAAAAAATGGTATTTGTATTGTATTATAGCTATTATATAGTTGACCTTTAACCCCTTAATCTCTGGTCCTCCCAAAATAACAACAAAAAAAAACAACTTTTTAACCAAAATTCCCCAACTTTTAGATGAAAATACCTCTCTGATAGATGCTGTAATATATTACTAACCCGTTTATATTTTCACTGTTACAAAAACATTTAACTACAATTTTATAGTCGATTAATTAGTTGATTAATTGATGAAAGATCAAGAAAAACTTATTGTGAGGATAAAGTAGTTTTATCGATATATTGCGTATATAGATTGAAATTTGAAATTGCAGGAACGAGTCAAGAGAAATTTTATGCCATTCACACTTTTATCTCCAAAACAAAATGTGTAATCAATCTTATCAATAGACAAATTTCCCTGCATAAATCTGCTCACAGAAAAGAAGAGAATTATATCTTACTTAAACTTTATATATAATTATAATTACGGTATATCAAACGGAATTGTCACACTTTTCGTTTTCAGCTTTTACAATATACAGAATCAAAATTACCAAAGGGGAAAGTTAAACAGTAATATTCCGTATTTTTTTTAAGCAAGAACTGTAAAAAAAAATGATGTAAAAATTTTGAGATTTTTTTTTTTGCATATTAAAAGGCGGACTTTTATATTTTAATTGAATTTTAATTCATATTTTAATCATACAGCAAATTTATGATCACTTGTTCTATTGTAACTTATAGAGTGGGATAATATCAAATTGAGCATGATTGTATAGCCCTTGTACACATTTCATCAATTTTTTTTAAAATCAACAAAAATTATTCAATTAATGTAATAAGTTTTTTTTTGTTGAAAAAAGATTAAATACAGTGAACAGCTTAACACGAAACAGTCGGAACCGAAATACTGTATGTTAAAAGAATTTCATGTTGAACGAAACTTAAAAAACAAAATAAATTATATTCCATTATATTCCAATTATTAGATTATATCATATTAGAACAAATATTTACATTTGAAATTGTTATACATTTTGTACATGGATTTCAAAAAAAAACAATGTCATTTTACAACTATAGATTTTCAATTTTTATAAGTTTTAAAGTAAATATAAAACTGATTTAAATTTTTAAAATAAAAAATTAATTAAAAAAAAATAAAAATTAATTAAAAATAAAAATAATCAAAAATAAAATCAATTAAAAATAAAAATTAATAAATTAAAATTTAAAATAGAATTTAAAATTAAAAGTAGAATTAAAATATCAATTTATTTATTTGTTTTTGTGTATGGAAATTCCTGTCCATTTCTCGAGATCGCATTATTGTTTTGTGTTAACCGACTTTTCATGTTAAGCATTTTCACGTTAAATGTATGTCTATAAACTTGCGCTTTAATTTAACAGTTTAAAGCTACTAAAAAAATAGGAAAAAATATTATTTTTTAACTTTCCCCTCAGTTTACTCACTCATAAACCACAATAACTATCACAAATTAAAAAAGTTAATTAAAAATAATTACTATGTCATTGCTGAATCACATCACACAATATTTACTGTAACTACAGTACATAAAAAATGTTAAAAAAATGAATATAAAAAGACAAGGTACTTACTGTTACTGTGGATTATTATTTTGACTTTTTCTTTTGACCATTTTGTATGACAATTTTCCCAACAGTTTCACTTTTTTGTTTGCTTACTTGTTCTTGTTCTCATAGATGTGCTGTATAACTCATTAACCAGCTGTATAATTATTATATGGACATTACTATCACACGTAGCATAAAACTTCTAAGAAAATAAAAAGTCAGTCACGAAAAGGCCTTATGCGCTCGTATATAATTATCAATGTAATCCCAAAAAAAAAAAAAAAAATTCTCTCTCGTCTCTAATACACCATAGTTGGAGCATTACTCGTTGAATTTAAATACCCTGCCAAGGCAGCTATTGGTTCATAAATGTAGACGCATTCAAAAGTGTCAGATAGGATCTTTGATTTATTTCTCAAACTAACACTTTCTCATTCATAATCATAATATTATGACTTATACCTTGTACTTTACCTTTGTATTTGTAAGTTAGCCATTACAGTTACCGGTATCACTTTCACAAATCACACACGACGGTCGTATTGGAGAACGTAATTGGTTTACAGTTCACATTTAATTCGAGTAACTTAATCTCGGTTTACAGATTATTAATCATATATTTTACGTCTCACTCTCTTTAAAGTTGACACTTAATAAGCACTCGTTTTAAACTTCTAACATAATTACTGCTTTTTTAACAATGACCACTTAACACTACAACCCAGTCAGAAATAAGGGAATAATAATGATTATTATATCAGAATATTAAATTCGTAAATTATATTTTATCTATGCAAAGAAATGTCAAGGAATTTAAGCCGCTTAATAATAAAAACTACGGTATTATCAACTACAGTATCTTTTATAGGTTTTCACAGGTATTAAATGTTACAAAAAATAAATGAATTCGAGTGGTAACCAGCTGAGTAAAAATAAACTTTTGAGTGTTCATTGCTCCTTTCCTTCTTCCTTGCATTGTTTTTATATTATATTGCAGTAACAACTTGTAACATGCGTTTATAATTGCTATAATCCTGTAAAGTCACTGATTATAATCCACACAAAACACTCGTTTCAATTACATTTATAATCGATCTTTACTTTGAAACTTTATATTTAGTGTCTAATTAGAAAGTATACGATCACATAATACTTTACGGATTTACTGTAGCAGTAGATAGGAATCTTAACAAGTTGAACAGTAAATATCTGATTGACTGAAAGACCCAAAATAAACTTCTACTATTCCAACTTCTCTAACTAAAAACAGAAATCGGTATTTTAAAACAAATGTTTTGGAAATATACGTAATATATGTTTGCAGTTTTCCTCCTGAATTGCGCTTGTTTAAAATATTTTAAAAGACATTTTTCTTTTGTCAAAGCAAAAATTAGGACATTTTAGATAGAAATTGCACTTTAATTTTATGTACGGTATAGTACTAAATTAATTGAAACAGTAAGTACATAACTAAGTAACTCGTAATTATACATAACAAATTTTCTATCAAGTACATAGCCACATGAATACAGATTTAATTACCTAATCAGGTATTAAGTTTTGCAAACTATTATACTTTATCTGGTTTGTCTGAGCTGCCATTAACATTACACACACTCATAACTTACACATAAAATAATTCTGCTGAGCAGTAAAAGTTTTTAAACAAATGCGCTATTTACCATATAACTATTAAAACTAAAGCAAAAAAAAAAATGTTAATAATTATTCGTATAAAATTTTGTTATATGTAGATCAGATTACGCGATAAAAATTATCCATCGATGATCGAATTAAATTATCCATCAATCGTTGTTGAACAATTTGCATTGTTAACTGATTAGGAATAACAAGTAAATGTACTATAGCAACGGTACTGTAATAATGTTGAAATTAAAAAAAAAAACAGTTTGCTTAATTTTTGAGAATATTTTTTTCTTCTCTGACTTGATTTCTTTATAATGTTGAATTTATCGCTTCATTTGAGGAACGTCTAATTGTTTCGATAATTCATCCTATAATAAATAATGAACTTAAAACTTTCTAAACTTCGTTAATGATTGCGGTTAAGAAACTCACGCAATGCTGAACAACATTTTTGTGATAATAAATTCCTCCATCAGCATCAACCTGTGCCATGTGATTTCTTTCAGGATCTCCAGGTACAAGAACTGGTTTAGTAGGATCAACCTTAACATAGAATAAATTAAATAATGGGGTTTAACTTAAAAGTGCAGATTCTAAAATGATGAGGCTCTTACAGGAGGCAAATCTCTGCAGTAGTTGATTACATTAGACATTCGCTCTTCAAAACCACTGGCAAATACTGCAGGATTTATCGCCATAAATACTTGGCCCTGAATATAATAAAAAAACAGTAGTTAAAACGGTGTCGTCAAACTTTACTTGAATCTCTTGTTTTACCAGATTTGCTATAGTTGAGCAATCTGTGAAATTACGAATGTTTTGAGCAAAATTGCTACCAGAGAGAATGCCACAGAAAATCTCAACCATCATTGCTAAACCGTAGCCTTTGTAGCCACCTACAAATAATTCATGGATTAATTTTAAAAATAACTGGTTCTTATAGTGTGAATCTTACTGTTAACTTCTTCTCCGCCTAATGGAAATAAAGTGAATGCTTTCATTGCTTCCGCCGCATTTGTTGTAGCCTAAGTTATATCAAATGAACTTCTTGGTATATTTTCATTATGTTAAAGATTGTTTAGTGAACCTTTCCGTCAGAATCCATGGCCCAACCTAATGGAATTGGTTCTCCTTTACGACGCTGAACTTCAATCTTTCCCAAAGCAACAGCCGATGTAGCCATATCCAGCACGTAGCTATCATCATTCAAAGCTGGTGCCGCAAGTGATATTGGGTTAGTACCAAAAACCCTCTATCTTGTACATTAATCTGTTATTTTATGCACTTTTTATATAATAATTTAAGACAATACAACCGTAGTTGCTCTAGTTGGAGACACCACCGGCGAGGAATTAGTACAAGCAAAGCCCTAAAATTATATTTTTGTTAAATTTTATGAAGTGGATTTCGAATTATTAAATTAACTTGCAATCATTCCATGTTCTAAGGCTCGCATACTGTACCATCCAGCAATTCCAAAATGAGTGGAACCTAATCTAATTAAAAATTAGTGTTAAGAAATTAAAGATTTTATAATCAATTTGTGGTATTACCTTTTGCGGTTACTAATCCAATTCCAGTGTTTTTTGCCTTTTTAATAGCCAAGTCCATCGAGAATTTTCCAACTACACCACCAAGTAGATTATTTCCATCAACAAGTGCAGTTGAAACGGTTTCATTAACAATATGAGGTTCCTTGTCACTTGTACATGCACCGCTTTTTAAGTTTTTCACATAAACTTCTACAATGCAGAAAGTTTTAAAATATAAACACCTTGAATTAAATCAACTTCGAACATGCAACACTTTATTGATAATAAGTTAATTATTGTCCTTCACAATTACATCTCCATATTTAAATATAAGAAATTTAATCTATTTATGGCTTAAACGGACAAAGTCCTTATTTAAATATATTAAAAAAAAGCATTAATAAATACTGTACACTTATTCTAAAATTCCCCAGTTAATATAATATTTTTTAAAAATAACTAGCATTGTTAGTTTATAGCCAACGCAGCTGTTTTTTTAATAATAGATGTTTTTATAAGCTGCGAACAATAATCAATTGACAATTTTTTATTATACCTATTCGATTTAATCCATGGCTGAAATGTCCTCGATAGTCAGCTCCCACTAAAACTTCAGACATAGTTTCAGCATGATGTTGTTTTGCTCCAACAACTTTTAAACAGTTCACAATAAATATTTTCGCTTCAGGAATGGAGACTAAAACGTAATCCTCCTTCTTGCTCATTTTTAAATAGTTACACAATCAAAAATAACCGCTTTTTAAACTCAAGAATCAACTTTCATCAAGTTTGCCAAAAGCAGTTAAAAATGCAAAAAGTAGTAAACGAGCACTACGTTGCCCTTCCTACATTGATATAGTTTAGAAATTATAAATGGCAATGTAACCAACTCATTCAGCACTGGGAATAGTTATCATGTAACAAAATTGCTTGACGACCTTTGTGCTCTCTCCAGATTTATTTCCTGCTAGTTCACAGACAGACAAGTTATGATCAGTTAGTGATAAAAGTCCATCAAAATACTTTCATACTGTATAATCGATATTTATAATTAGTGCCTGTCATTACAAAGATTGCAATCTCATAATGATCTAGTAAAATAATCTGCTTAAAATTAAAACAAAAATCTTTTTAGTATGTCTTTCAATTAATATTCGAAAAATTGCATTTTAATCAATTATTTTGTTTTAATCTGTTTCCAGTTACTTTATTTATCCCATTAATGGTTTTTACTACAATTTTTTACATCAGCAAGTTTAAAACAAAAATTAAAATCTAAAAAAGCTACCAAACATGGCACCAATTGCAACAGTAAGTACACAACTAAAATTAATAGATTGCAATTACAACATTAAGAGCAAGTACAAAACGATATGAACAAAAATATTTTAAGTATCTAGTCAGGTAATTAGTATTTCATTTGTAAAATAGTTTTTGTTTTGGCTTGCTTAGCTGCAATGTGCTTCAAAAGTACACAGTCTGCTGAGCAGTAAATTTAATTTTAAAAAAATTGTTATTTAATAAACTACGACCAAAAATGTCATTAATTATTCGTATAAAAGTTTGTATTAAGAGTTAAATTACCCATTAATCTCTGTTGAACTGTTTGCGTTTGCAATAAAGAATAAATGTAATAAAACAACCAAATTATAAAAAACCAATGAGCTTACTTTTGAGATTTTTTTTTTCCTTTAAATTGGCAGCTACCAAAATTATCGCTTCATTTGAGAAACGTTTAATTGTTTTGCCAATTCATCCTAAAATAAACCGTTAAATTTTATTAAAAATTATTCGATCTCAAACTTCATTAACTTTTAACAATTTTAAACTTACGTAATGCTGAACAACATTTTTGTGATAATGAATTCCCCCATCGGCATCAACTAGCGCCATGTGATTTCTTTCAGGGTCTCCAGGTACAAGAACTGGTTTACTGGGATCAATCTGCAAATTAAACAAATTTAACGCATCTTTTCTAAAGATTTAAATATTGCGTTATTAATTCTTACAGGAGGCAAACCTCGGCAGTAGTCCATTACATTCGACATTCGATCTTCAAAACCACTGGCAAATACAGCAGGATTAATTGCCATAAATACTTGACCCTGAACCATAAACAATATTGTAATATTATATTGTAGTTTTTGCTTTTCCACGTAATCGTTTTTACCAGATTCGCTATAGTTGAAGTATCTGTCCAAAAGCGAATATTTTGAGCGCATTTACTACCAGAGAGAACACCGCATAAAGTCTCAACCATCATTGCCAATCCATATCCCTTGTATCCACCTAATCAAACAAGAAATAACATTTTAAATAAATTAAAAACATGAGAATGTTAAATGAATGTTATTATTTACTGTTATGTTCTTCTCCTCCTAATGGATATAAAGTGCTGGCCTTCATAGCTTCGACTGAATCGGTCGTGGACTGCAATATCAATACTTAATTAAAGTTTCCGCATCAGAAATTGCTTTACGAACCTTTCCTTCGGAGTCCATGGCCCAACCTGATGGAATTGGTTCTCCTTTTCGATGCTGTACTTCAAGCTTTCCTAAAGCAACAGCCGACGTAGCCATATCCAGAACGTAACTATCACCATTCAGAGCTGGTGCCGCAAGTGATAGCGGGTTAGTACCAAACACCCTCTAACTTTGACATTAATTTGTTATTTTACACTTTTTATATAATCATTTAAATCATAATACAACCGTAGTCGCTCTAGTTGGAGGCACCAATGGTGAAGCGTTTGTACCAGCAAAGCCCTAAAACAATTTTATTATTAAAATTATTTAAGCTTTTACATTTTAATTTCTCACAATCATTCCATGTTCTAAGGCACGCATGCTATACCATCCAGCAATGCCAAAATGATTAGAACCTACATAAATAAATAAAAACAACTCAGTTTATTAAAAACTTATTAAAAGATGTTATTACCTCTTGCTGTTACTAATCCAATTCCAGTGTTTTTAGCCTTTTGAATGGCCAAATCCATGGAATATTTTCCAACAACACCACCAAGTAGATTGTTTCCTTCAACAAGGGCAGTTGAAACAGTTTCATTTACAATCTGAGGTTCCTTGTCACTGGCACATACGCCCCCTTTAAAATCTTTCACATACAGCTCTACAATTATAATGCATGAATTAATATTTTAAAAATAAAAGCATTTTTAATTAAAACAGCATCAGCAATGACATTGAAAAGAGCCAACTTTGTTCAAGGACATGCAACAATAAATTTTATAGGCAACATTCCAGTCGGAGTTATATTTTCTTAATCAAATATCACACGTAATTTGATCTGTTCATAGCTTAAACGGACCAAGTCCACCTTCAAAATTATGTTTACTATCTTATTCAAATATACTGCAATAGAATAGCAAACAATATTTACTTTTATAATTTAGCAAAAAGTTTACTAACGTTAAGGCCAACATAACTTGTTTTTATGAGCAAACTTATTTTTTTAAACTACAAACAGCTCAATTAAAAGATTTTGTCTGATACCTAATCGATTTAATCCATGGCTGAAATGTCCTCGATAGTCAGCTGCCACCAAAATTTCGGACATGGTTTCGGCATGATGTTGTTTGGCTCCAACGACTTTTAAACTTTCCACAATAAACTTTTTCACTTCGGGAATGGTAACTAAAATGTGGTCCACCTTTTTGCTCATTTTTCATTAATCAAAACTTATTCTTCACAGAAGCAGCAATCAAACTACTGTTTTTTTTCTAAACTCTAGAACCGACTTTTTCCTTCAAAGTTCAGCTACCCAACTACTGTGCAAAATACCGGTTGTGGGGAATGACTCCAGTCAGTAAAGGAATAACTCCACCCTTGTAGGAGGTCAATACAAAGGTGAGAACTCTGTAGCCCCGGCCCCTCCCAAAACAGTTACCAGAATTGCAACTAAAATAAAACCGCAAGCTCGTACCAATGTGCATTGATTCGTTTTAATATCAAATGGCAGAATTATTGCTCTTTGCTCTCTGACTTCTCCCTGTGGTCCACTGATACATTACATGTTTATGTCATGATTACACTATTTAGGACACGTTAATAAATGCGAGTATTGAGAGACACGTTTGCCCTTTTTCAGCTCAGAATAATAATTGCTAAATTATATCAAATTAAGCTTGGATCCAAAAAAAAAAAAAAAATACAGGAAGCTGAACAAGAGCACAAGTGAGCACTGAGCAGTAACGTTACAGTAGAGTCCTGGCCAACTTATTTAAATTTTCATTCAGTGCAGTTTGTGTACAAAGCAGCTGAACGCAATAAACATCATTATTTGCCAAGTGTTGGAAATTCCAAAACTACGTTAAAAACAAACTCACAAACAAAACTAACTTCAGTTAAAAACACCCTATATTACAAGGTTCAATAGTCAATTTGCAGAGAATTTTAGCTTAGGCCACAGGTCAGATAGCACATAAAAACATTACTGTTTCTTAATTAAATTATACAGTAGAATAATATTATTAAAATTATTACTGTACTAAAAGTCGACATTAAATGATCTAATATTGCAACATCAAAACAATGTGCAGTAGTAGTTTTGGTTGTTGTTAAGATTCAAAATAAAGAAGTTGTAATAAAGAAGCTGAGTAACTTTAAATAATCTGAACAATAAAATTATCCAACTATAGTCAGTGTCTTAACACCGTGCACACCAGTGTCTTTGCACAAAGGTCTATTAGTTTCTACAAAATGGTTTTCGCAGAATAGTGGTAACGAGATTTAAAAAATCATTATAAACTGTACAAAAAAAAAATTTATTCTACATACTGAATTATACACCGGCTGTCAAACATTTCATTTTCTATTATAATACTATAAAAACCGTTTCCAAACCTTACAGAAAAAAAATTAATTATATTAAATTTATAGTCCATAACTGTATTTAATCCATAAGTTAAGAAATGCATATTTGGGGGACTTTTAGCCAGCATTTCCTTTATTTTTGTTGTCTACCAGCCTCTTTTAAATTATAGGGTAAAGCTTTCTCCACATCCACATGTTCCTTTAATATTGGGATTATTAAATACAAATTCTGAACTAATTTTATTTTCGACAAAGTCCATCTCAGTCCCTAATAACGATAACTGAGCTTTCCTATCGATAAGAATTCGTACACCTAAAATTAAAACAATTTACCTCAGTTACAATTATTGTTTATACAGTGAATTTACTGTTTTTATGTAGTAGGCACTTGACCATTTCTAATCGTTTTTAATACTGTGTCAATTTTGTTTAGATGATTTTAGCCAAGTGTGTTTATTTCCTTTAATATTTTACTTAATACTGTATTATCAAAGTTCATTGTTCTAAAGTTAGTTTGTAAGCTTGCGAAGTGTAGAGTTTAAACTTATGCAAGTTTAGTGTTAAAAGTACTTGAATAGTTTCTAACTTACCATCTTGTACAACTTCTTCATCTAACTTATCCTTTACTTTAGCATAATCCATTGTGTAGCTTAATCCGTTACATCCTCGCTCTTTAACGCCAATTTTCAGTCCTAACTGCAACATAATATTAATTAACGTTAAAATAGATCCCAAAATGCTCAAATCAACAAGACAATTCCAGTCTAAATAACACTTACAGCATCAGGCTGCCCTTTCAAAAGATCTTTTATTCTGCTCACTGCAGCTTGAGTCTGTACATGATAAAAAAATTGCATTAGTGCTGTGCTATTGTTGCCATTAATGTGGTAATACCACGTAAACACTGTCATATTAAAAACACCCCATTTTTATATTTTGAAAAAGTGAATAATGATTTTGTTTATTCTCACCAGAACAACAGCTGCTTTCGTTGGTAATGTACGCTTTCCAGTAGCCGCCCTGGCAACAACGCGAGTAGCCATGACAAAATAATTAAAAATTCAAGATAGTTTAAATGTTTAACAAATCGTCATTTTCATAACTTTAAAATTTTCTTTCGATATAAACAAAATAAAATGCTCAATCACTTTCTTCTGATCACAAACGACGCAGCATCTCTTTGACTTTCGTCTGCTTTGACCTTGCACTTTAACAACAATTGAAACTGTTTCGTTTTTTATACTTTAAAAATATTTTATTACTACATACCTCATATATTACATGTTAATGCAGAGCTTTTTTCAGCGTGTTTTGTTAAACCGGCACGGCGTCGTCTACTTCCTATGCAATCTAAATGGAAATGATATTACTGAAGTGAACAATTTATATTTTCAAATCAACTTATAAACTTAATTAACATGGGTGGATGGAAAATAGAAGCATTTAAGGTTTGTACATTGATTATTAAAATGTATTAATGTAATTAATTGAACGATGAAATACGAATCTGTTAGATGTTTGTCTACATGGCATTCCCTGTAGGAACATTTTATCTTTTCCATCAACCCAAATATTTTGAGGAATGGGTTATAAACGTGAAGGTAACAACCGTGATGTTTACATTTGAATTATGAATCTATTCTTATGCTAATGATTATTTAGAGGGAAGTATTTCCACCTGATGATGATAAAGTGGTATGTGGGTGTTGCTTTTATTATTCATGTTCGTACGCAGTTCATTATTTGCCAAATAATGTTGTATTTCTATTTCCAACAGAGAACAGAACTACAAGCTTTTGCCAAGTCAATTAGAGACAAAAAAGATCAAGAACTTTTAAAACAACTGGAAGCATCAACAAGTTCATGAATCTGTAATCCATGCAGTAGTCCTTGTAAATTGTTTCAAATAAAACGTTTAGTTTCAAACAAGTATACAAAGTTTTTCATAAGTTTTATGAATTACGTAGAAGGTACATGTACTATGTACATTACTGTACTAACATTAGTAATTTAGTCGTTTTGTTTTCTGTTGTGTAATTATTATTTGTAACTTAACTTCCAGTATGGTTACTTGTAGATTATTAATAAATTTTTCTGTATACTGTAATTTAATACCAGATTTTGTACTAATTTTAATATCGGTATCACTCATCAACAGGGAAAATAACTGGAACTCTTACCTTCTATCAATTTGATCTTGATTAACTGAAAATTCAAAGATAAATAAAAAATCGTTACATCATTCGCAGTACATTTATGTAATTGCTGATTCGTAATTTTCTTTATTAACAATACATTCTGCAAATATTTTACAATGTATGAGCTGTAAAAAATTTATCCGGCATTTAATTTTGCGCTCTGCAATCAAAAAAAATTAGTAAATTAAAAAATATATGTTTAAATTGTGTTTTAAATTTGAAACGTCAATCAAATTGATGCACCTCTAAAATTGTCAAAATTATCAACTTAATCGATTAATTTAACAAAAATTAACTCGTTACCAGTCTTTCAAATGTTATTACAGTACATAAGATGAGCAATTAACCTCGCTGTCTCGGTCAACTTAGCAAGGAATTGTCAAGTCTCCCCTTGTACATAAAGTTTACTGAAATTACTGTATTGAAAATGAAAGAAACGCAGAAATTATACAGAGTAGGGGCGGAGCTAAGATTCCAACAGAATGTTGACGTCACCTTGTGTAGCTCCGCCCCGTTTAACTTTGTAGGAGAAGATACATGTCCGCCATAGCAGTTGGTGACTGTGCGGGTCAGACGCAAGTCATTCTTGTGCGGTCACACAAGGAATCCTTGTACGGCCTAATGCAGCACTCTCCTCACGAAATTAAGGAAAAGTTGCTGAGAGCACTAGACAGTGATAACAATGTAAGAAATAGTGGTTCATTTCCATCAAGTGAAATTACCTGGTTTGGTGTCTTGGGCTGGTGAAACGCCGCTAAATGCTTTTTCCAAAAAAGCCATGACATCCTATACAGTTTGTAATGAAAAGCAACCATTCGATGTGCGTGGTTAGGGCTCCCAAATCATATCAAAATCCGTATTTTAAAGCACAGGATCTTGACCAAAATCTTCGTACGATGAGTTGAAGAACCGTAGAAGCCGATAAAAATATTTTCCGGTACCGAAATGTTGAAATGTCTCAAAATTTGTAAATTGAAACATGGTCTTTGTGAGCTCCTAAAGTCGGTCAGCCTAGGCGGAGGTGCACGTCGCTGGTAGGTAAAGTACTAAAGATATAGACTGCTCATGCGCGATGTCGCTAAGAGAGAGACCAAAGCGCCGCCGTTGATCTCTTGCCATCATAGATGCACATAAATACGTCGATGGCTTATCAGTTTTTGTAAAAATAAAATAATTCGCATTGCTTTATGCAACTTCTTAGAGGCCTGTTTCAGGAGTGCTAATGCATTTTCACGTTTGAGTTATCCGTCGATTTGAGCCGTAATCGGCAGCAAATTCACCAAATTGAATGAGGTGGAACGTGGACATTCATTCCAATAAAATTGCAATTTTTCTTACCTTTTATTTCTCTGCCTCCTAATATTAAAAAAGCCCCAAAATGGAAAATTTGTACTGAATATTTTGGTCAAGATATCCTATGCACATGAGATTATTATGGTTTTTTTATAGATTTTTACTTTTAAAAAATGATGTGTTTCCTGGTCTTAGTAGGCGGAAACTAAAAAGTAGTAACATGTGGTTATGGAAACTTCAACTCACGCACACTTCGATGATAGCCTATTTAACACCCAACAGGTGTATCTTATATCGTATATTAAACTGTTATTTAACACCTTGTTTACTGGAAAACATATGAAATTATAACTTGAAAAATGAATCCATTATGAATCGTACAAAATGTTTAAAGCAAACTTTATTTTCACTTTGCTGATTTGATGTTTAAGGTGGTCGACATGGTCGCCGTATGTGAGGTTATTACAATTTTGGAAGACACAAAAATTACGAAGGATGAATTGGAGGTACGTTTGATGATGATATTACATTGTGGTGTCAGCTGCTAATTTTTTGTATTTTCCACGTTTTAGAAAACGAGGTTGGGAAGATATATTAACGAACTCCGAAAGAAGACCAAGGATCATCTCTTAGCAAAACGAGCCAAAGCTCTAGTACGCAAATGGAGATCCGATTACAATATTGTAGCCAACGGTGAACATCACCATAACTCTGGGAGTAGTCTAAGCAATTCAAGCCCATTAATCAGCCATTTGCCTGGACCTGGACCTGGTCACGGCCCCAATGCAATCATTAATCGAGGAGGATGGGGTACCAAACCAGCTAGTCCAGCCTTTCTAAATCACCATCATCGTGGTGCTAGTGGTTCCGGGTTAACTGAAACCAGTCCAGGCAATTCTCAGTGTTCTAGTGTATCAGTTAGTCCACCAGTCTTAAATCAATCACGTTCTTCTATTGGTGGTCGTTCAATCACTCCAACCACATCAAGGTTATCAGCCACTCCTACAGATGGTCACTTTCCCGGGTTTAAACCAATTAGTCCTGCGCCTACGAGTGCAGTGACAAATAATTCGTTTATGACCAATAAGTTTTCTCGTTCTGTAAATATTACATCACCCGCTACTACATCTACCACAAGTCGTTCACCTCCCATCGCCTATAAATCGAGGACTCGTTTTGCAAGTTCGAAGAGGCCTCGACCACCAGATGATGATGATAGTTGTGATAGTCATGGGAGGTGGGATGCTCACGGTCCTGCAAACAGTTCCTTATCTCCCACACCCACCCGCTTCAGTAACGGAGTGGTTGATATGGGAGATAGCATGGATAGTGCACGGTCTTATGGTGAAAGCGTTGAAGAATGTAACGCTTCGCGCGAATCATCTCTTGTAGGTAGAACTACATCAGCTGCCATATCTAGTAGTTGTGGGAAACCGAGAAGAGGTCCAAATAAACGTCTCGAAAAAAGTGACAATTTAAAGGAAAAATTGGCGTCTCACCTTAAAACTCCAAAAGTTAAAACGACTGCTGAACTTATCCAAGAGCTTAAAGCTAGGAGTTCTAGTAGTGCAACAGTGAAACCATCACCTCAGGGCTCAGGAATGGTAGCTGGAGGAGTGAATGAAAGGCTAAGAGTTCCTTCCACAGCGGTAGATGAAACTAGTCTTGCATACACTCGCAAGGTTGTGTACTCGTCGTTATTAGGTACCGATGAAGATGTCACAAGAAATAAAACAGAGTTGATGGAGAAGTTTCTCAACGACTCGGCTGGGTCGGATGCTGCTCCATCATCCGAAGTCAGATCCAAAAGAACGATAAATAAAATGGAATCTCTCCACGAATCACTAAGGAATGATCCCGTTGACAACATTCTCGCTTCATTACCGGTTATTAAAGTTGACGAGATTGTTTGGACTGACGACGAAGAGTGTAACGACCAAAATGAAGTAAAGTTAGAGAGTGAATCGACTCGACTTTGCGAAGTGTCAGACGAGACTATTGAGCGTTTACATGCCACGGATTGGGATGGCATGAACGGAAATTACGACCACAAAAGTGAATATCGGCGTTGGAACGAGATGCTCACTAGGGAATCTGGACCTGACAACGTGTTAGTTTTATTGCCTTATGTAGACATTGACTGACATTGTGATATCAAAAAAAATACTAAACTTAAAAAAAAAATTACTTGGCAGTGTTTGTGTGTATTGGTTGTTAACGAATAAATGCACTACCACTTCGATATTTAACGTTGGTATCTGATGCTAAAAGTGTTAGCCCGAATCTGAAAAAAATAAACAAAAAGTGTGATTGTTGCGTGTGTGATTTTGGTTGATTGTAAAAACACTGCCCGATATATCCGTACGAGTGTTGTCATAGATTGTTGTGCGCATCATGATTGACGTTAATTTACAAAACAAAATATCTTAAAACATAACTAAAATTTTGCAGTTTTACGAAACTTTTTAAAAAAATCTTTGTCAAATTCCATGAACAATTCAGAAATTCCAAAAGTATGATTGACCTGCTCGAATCGTTTTAGTGTAGACGTGGACTGCTTGTTGGAACTGTTCTAACATTATTCACCAGTCTTGAGTTTTTAATGAGAAGCACCGTGTGTTTTTGTGGTTCTAAAGTACGTACTAAGAGTACATAGCATTAGGTTTGAGCACTAACAGTTAACCGTATTGCTTTTCAAGATTTTAAGAAACACGAAATGCTCCAGTTCTCTGCACTCGTGTCAATTTTAAAAATTTTTCTTTAACGTTCCAAAACATTACTGTAGAAATTCCAACTGTTAAACTGACCAGGTGTATCAAATTCCTTATGCATAAATTATTTTAGTAAAAAAGTTAAATTAAAAATCCCTTGAAACCACTAAAAACAACGTGCAAACTAAATGTTTGAAAACTTCACTATACAGATCAAACAACAGTACTAACTCTACAAACCATAAACTGTTTCAGTGCAGGTCAATCAAATTTGTGGAACTTTTTAGATTGCTCTATGTGCTCTCCATACACACGATCTGTATAATTTCCACACGCGCCACATTATTAGGGTCTGCAAATTGAACAAATACGAAGTTTTGTTCAGTTCTCGAGCTCATTTGAATTTATTACTATTATGTATATAAAATATATATTTATCATTTTAACAGAGTATTATTAGTAATATCCGTTGCCAAGTAAAACTTAAATTAACACGTATGTATTCATATTATTAATGCATATTTAACAGAGCAGAGAATTTCCGGAGAAGAAAGAAAAGAAAGTTGGGTCAGATTGTTAATTTAAGTATTTTTAAGTATCCCCTTCGTTTTCGTTAAGTTTTTTTATACGATTAAAGGCACCATAATATAATATCTTTGTAATTATTTTGATGATTAATAATAATCTTGGACTTTAATGGGGGAGTAACGATTAATGAGGTGCTTGTGGAAAAATAAAATGTATACTGTATTAGTCAAACAAAAAGTGAAAAGGTTTTCAGAAAACGTTTCGTAAACATTACTCTGTTTGTGAATTTGTTTTCTGTTTTTTTTGTTTCTTGTAAAAAAAAAATGATTTATGAAAGGAAAAGAAAAAGATACGTACTCTTTTTGTCTGTTAATGCTAAAAAAAGTAACAATTTTGTAATGTTTAGGCAGATGCTGTAACGGTTTGGAATCGGTTTGTCATCTCTTATATCGTTGCTCCTAAACTCTCAACACTTGTTATTGTATTTAAGTACATTGAAAATGAGCGATTATTTACATAATAGTATATTGCAGATTTTTTTTTTGCCATTCTTCGTTTTATCCGTTCATTCGCTGTTACATTTGGCATTTTTAAGTTGGTGGTCTTGATTCATTTTTTTTAATGTTTTTCCAAACTCATGAAACCTTTAATCTTCATAATAACTCCTTCTCCTTTCTAAATTTTGGGAGACTGGTAGCTGATATTTTTATTTAGTGAATTGATGACTGATTGTGCAATTGTTTCGATACATTTCGCGCTGTAGAGCTACCCCAACCCCACGAAAAAGCTTTTTTTTTAATTACCTCTTTTTGTTTTTAATCCTGGCTTCCAGAATTATAAAAATACAAAAAAAAATAGTGATGCATATTTATTAACGAAGTACATAAAATTCTATTAAAAAAGTTACTTATGATAATTGATATGGTGTTATGTCTCAATCTTAATTAATAAGTGTGAAAATAATAATAATGAAATACGTTTTGTTTTCACTTACATTTAATTGTGGAGTGATGATTGATCGAAATTCAGTGGATCAAGATTGTATTTATTTAGGTACTGAATTGTCGCGATAGACATAGAAGAATGAGGAGCTCCTTGAACCCGAGACGGTTTCTGTTGGAATGGATTTACGGTTTGGGCGTATAGAGATTTGTAAGTGTCCTCTTTGCAGTATTTTTTGAAAATTGCTTTCATGTCTACGCTGAATCCATCACACTTTTCACTTGGAAGAAGAGTCATATAATTCACAGGAGGAATTATGGAGTCAAATACAGACCTAGTAATAATAAAAAAAATTATATTTTGCAGTAAAGTTAACAAAACCATTCGTCATCCTCATGCTAGTTGTTATTTGTCACAAAATTTAATGGTCAATCAAATTTCAGATGCCAAAAATTAAATTTAGAGGCAATGTGACTTTTTGACGTCCATGAGACGTACGTTATAAACACTCCATAAATTTAGTAGGTGCAAAGAATATTCGAGTACAGTTAGCATTTTTAAAACATTTCGAATTTGCACTTGTTTGAACTTGCCTTTCATTAGTACCGGTATCTCTACTAGAGAATTCATTGTCAAAGCCAAATAAGTTGGACTGTGTCAAGTTTTGTTCAGCTACGATTTTATCCAGTGATTCAGAAAGATGGTCCTGCAAGAATTGCATGATGTTTAAACTAAAATACATTAATTTTCATGTCTACTCACAAACATTGGTTTTGGTGAATTTAGATCAAAATAATTTTTACTATTAACAATTTGACTAGATTGAAGTTCCTTGTTGGTGTTTTCATTTGATGAACTATAAAGTCTAAAAAACATCAAGGGTAAAGTGACTTTGCCAATAAATCGAAAACTATAATACAGTACCTTGAGAAATTTGGCATGTCTACATTAATAGATGGTTCAGAACTGTAAATGCTGTCTGCGACTGTATCCACTGGGCAATTGGCTAAACTTTCATCCACACCTTGCACAAAGGAATTGTTTGGTTGAGAGGCTCTTCTCATTATTTCAGGCGACCCACAATAGTCATTTTCTGAAATGTTAGTATTGCATCGACCATTGACTACCAGAGGCAAGTTTGTTGATGAATTGCACGGCACCGCTTCTTTCTCGTTTTGTTTTTGAAATGGGGTCCTCGATTGCATCTGTAGAATCTGGTTTTTGAGAGACCGATTTTCAGCACTTAAATATACTATCACTTCCGTTTGAGCTTGAACCAATTTGCGAAGTATTTCAGGAGATTCTGGCAAGACCCAATCTTGAGAAATTTCATTCTCGCTCATGATGGATGTCACAGATGTGCGCGCAGGTGAGTACTGTTTTTCACCGCAACCCCTGCATGATATTGGGGAATCAGAATTTGTTCTTTCTAAACTGTTTCGTTTTTCTCTATTTCTTTTATGGGTAAAACATGGAAGCTTTAAGCTGCAATTAAACAAATAAATCCATATTAGACCTTCAGTTTTGCATTAAATATACGACACATAACTGATCTTCGTTTAATTACCATTGAGAAACACTTAAATTACGGTAGTTTCTTTCCATATTTAAAGATTTAGGCACGTTGAAATTTTGTTCCTAAAATAAACATTAAAAACCCATAAAATAAATGCCACTAATGAAATTTTGCAAAAAGCTACTTGCCGTCATTGTTTGACTGAACGATACTTGGAAAACATCCACTTCAACTCCTTTATTGGTGTCTGTAACATTCTCAAACTTGCAATTATAAAAAGATGGATCACGATTTCCTTTTAAATAAACGATCATAAGAAATGAATCATTTGCCCGAGAAGCATCACGATTGTAAAAACAATAAAAATAGCGACAACATGCTTCCCAAACGTAGGTCTCCGTAATTCGACTTACACCGCTAATCCAACTAAATAAAAAATAATGAGCTTTATGATAAATATATGTTTATCAGTTGGCTAAAATTTCAACGTCATACATGCCAAATACAGCTGTAGTCTTGAGTTTAGGATCAGAGCTCAAAAGCAACAAAGCCTTGTATTCTTCATCAAATGCTATAAACCTAGTACCGTAATATTAAAGAATTAGTTTTTAAACAAGATTTTTACAAATAGAAGTTACCCGGATTTTGGTAGATTGTGGAGAAAATGGTTTCCTCCTGGAGTAGATAAATTTCTCGAAAGTGCAGTTGGAATGATATAAACTAGAGGAATTTTATCAAGCACAAAAGTTATTGATAAAGCAGCCAAACTAAGCATAACATCGACTTTGTCGACGTTATTAACATCAAAACAAAATTTTCCTCTGAAAGACAAAAATTTGTCCAGAGAAAATTCGGAATCGTGTTGATTTAAGAGGTCGAAATCAGCCAGATTAAAACAAGAAAAATTGTTCAAACTATTCTCGTCAACCACCTGAAAATAATTTATTTATTTTGTTCTACATTTGTGTTTAACTTAATCTGCTAACATTACAAACTAGAACTACTAAACCTCAATTTTCGATTTAAAAGTTTTCCATCTTTTCGGATTGTTAGCTTCAATAGAAATCGCTTCTTGAATTGAAGATAATGTTAATATTTGTTCATCTTCAAAATTAATAAAAACATAAAATTAATAGGCTGTAAAATCTAAATAAACAACTTCAAACTATAAATTACCGAGATCACCAAAAATTGGAAACTCCACCACTTTATTTTTAGATGACCTTAATATGTCGATGGCATTTTTAAAAATTATGCAACTTATGTTTATAACAGGTGAACTATAGAATAATAAAATTATCGAATTTTGAATTACAGAAATAATCAAAAAAAAAACAAACAAAAAAAAACAATGGTTTATAATTTATAGTACAAACTCGGTAATTAAAGCGGCAACTTTGTAGAATTCTTCATTTTGTTGATGGCTCCAAAGACGACAGTGTGGCACGTTACATTGCAGTTGTAGTAATTTAAAATTAGTCTTCGGTCTTTTAATCAAAAAAGTTATTATACAATTTGAGATTGCTTTCATAGTTCAAACCATGATACAGTACTGTAGTTACTACAGAAATCTTAACAAGTAAACATAAATGTATAGTAATTATACTGTACCTTTCAATTCCACTATATCTGTCATTTAGCTGCCTATTTAAAGGAGATGGTGTACGTCGGTCCATTTTATCTATCAACTGAAACGACGAAAATTGACAAAAAAACTTTCAAGAACGTCGAATAAATTGTGTAATATCGAACAAATTCTCAAATTCGCGCTTCCATAAATAGCGCGCCATTTTTGGCCGGAATTTCCGGGAAAAGTTTAAAGCCCAATATGCGCATGCGTATAACGTTATCAGTAAACAAGCAGTTCACAGTCCAGCTGTTGTTTTGAATTTTTGAATTTTAAAGTAAGATTTAATTAAAATACATAACCGAAACCACCATACTTTCAAAGTAAATCAGAAGAGTGTATAATCAAAAAATAATTTAAATTTGTACGAATTATCATCGCCCCTAGCGAGTAATCTTTGAACTTCAATAATTTGGTTATTATCTTGTATGGTTCAATGTTTTGATGAATGCGGCGTTTCTTTTGAAGGCTGTTGGATCCCGGTATGTCATAATGCCAACAATCCATAATAATTTTACCTATAATTCAAAATTTATTGTTTTGTCGAATTGAATAGACCGTTGAGATTAAAAGATTTGCTCACAAATAGCATAATGTTGTCTTGACGCTTGGCATTTTGAATTATTCTGTTATTCAACAGTGGCAAGCGACACGTTTCACACTTTTATATTCACGCTATTATATTCAAAATAAACTTATTTTTCAATTTATACAATATACATTAACCGTTCCAATTTTTTGTTCTAATTCTGGTCATAAGTTCTGTTATCTTGGTTATCAACATTAAAATAATAAACTGAAAGTGCCCACTCGGTTTCTGTAGACTGTTTTATCTCTTAAGTGACAGCTGTTTTGATTAATAACATAAGGAAATCCGAATTAATAAGAGTTGTTGAAATGATTTTCAACTCTCGTATTGTCGATGTTTCTCATCCTGATTTCTCTAATCGTTTTATTGGTTTTTATTTAGCACTTCCATTAAGTCTGCCCGGTTTGCATTGCAATTTTTTTCAACACGCAGAATCATGACTGACTCCAGACCAAGCGTTGTTTTTGTTTTAGGAGGACCAGGAGCTGGTAAAGGGACAGTTTGCAGTCGAATTGTAGAAGTAGGTTTTGCTTTTTGTTTATAGAAGGAAAATGAATAATCTAATTTTTTTTAGGACTTGAAATTCGCCCATTTGTCTGCTGGAGATTTGCTGAGACAGGAACGAGCCAGAGAAGGTTCCGAGTATGGAACCATAATCGAAGATTACATTAAGCAAGGAAAAATTGTTCCTGTTGAAGTTACTTGCAAACTTCTCGAAAATGTAATACTATAAGATATTACGTTTTTTAAATTACAGTGCAATAATTATTACGAGAACTGTTTTTAACAGGCAATGCAAGCTTCAGAAAGTAATAAGTTCCTAATTGATGGTTTCCCAAGGAACGAAGATAATCTTCAAGGTTGGGAGAGAGAAATGTCTGACAAGACCAATTTAAAATTTGTCTTGTTTCTCGACTGCCCAGACGATGTAAGAAATTTAGAAATTATAACAATACTAAGTTGAATTATGAACTTTTTGAACGTGAAACTTGTTGGTAAACATAATTATTTCTATTATTTTATGTAGATTTGCTGCCAGAGATGTTTAGGACGTGGAGCAGCTGGAAGTGGAAGAACTGATGACAACGAAGAAAGTTTAAAACGAAGGTATAATGATTGTTAAATATTACAAGCAGTGCTGTTATGTATTAAGTTTTTAAATAAAATTCTAAATTGATATATTACTAGGTTGGAAACTTACAGAAACGAAACGATGCCCATTATTCGTTATTACGAAGGCAAAAATTTGGTCAGAACTGTTAACGCAGCTCAAGCTCCTGACAAAGTGTACGCAGATGTTCGCGAAATATTTGTGCAAGACGGATCCAATTAACTCTGTGAACGAATAAAAGAAAAATAATTTTAGTTTTAAATTAAATGGGTAGTTGTTCAAAAGTCATCTTCTTGGAAATTTAGATTCATTCATAACAAGACATAATAATATGCGTGTTTTTTTCTGGCTTTGTATTGTCGCTGTAATTTATCTTAATGGCTGGTTACAATTTTTTTAATTTAAGCGATGTCGATTGACCAATTATTGTGAACCAATATGGCTTGTATTACATAGTCGACGGTTACATGGATGAAAATATTTGATCATTCCGACCTCTTTGCACCGCTTTTAAAGCATTCTGCACAAAACTTATTATATGAGCGAGCATGGACGTCCACATGGGGGTCAAGGCGACTTTTCTAACTGATATTTTCAGTTATAAAATACGTTTTGTCTCTTTTCCCCCCTCCACATCTCTTTGGAAATGTTTCTGTGGGCGTCCATGTACGTGAGTCACAATTCATGCTAATTTAATGTCGAATATACAGTAGTTCAATTATGATTATATTGACGTATCGAAACAATCAAGTACTCATTGCCCACAGGTTAAATTGCAATAAAATTTGAGTGGTATTTAATGTTGATTTTATTTAATTATTTCTTTTACTAATGCTTTCATATACATATCAATTAATTGGTATGGATTTAATTTTTAGTTGTTGATTTGCCTTTGCTTTTAATTAATCATACTTAAAGTACTATAATTTCAGTACTGTACACAAAACTACTGAGTTGTTGTCACAAAAACTACTGACATAATTTTATCTTCAAATTAGCAGCATAATAGTCTAATAATAAATAAAAATTTTAGTTTAAATCAAACATTTTTGTTATAAATAAATTTAATTATAAATTAATTGATTATAAGTACCAGTTAATTTGAGTGATCACACTGAGTTTAGTGATGGTTCTAGGGGTATATGACGCCAGGCATATGACCTCAGGAAGATGTCGCACGGAACATGCCCCACAAAACCATGACGCAAATATAGGTCATCTTTGTGTAAGTTTATCTCCCAATTTAAAGTAACTTAATTTAAACTAACCTAATCTAAACGAATTTAATCTAACCTAACCCATTTTAATTTAACCTAACATCATTAATTGTGAAAACGAAGGTGACTTATATTTGCGTCATGGTTTTGTAGGACATGTTACTGGCTTCATCTTCCTGAGGTCATATTGTTGGCGTCATATACTCCGGATACCGTTGGTGATCAAGAAGGCGGAGTTTTGTTTGTTTACATTTTACGTCATCAAGGCCGTCTTATTATGTTGAATTTCAATTATGGGGGTGATAGGTAATTGGATGTGGACTTTCTTATATTAAAAGTGATGGGAAATTTTCAACGCGTGAGTGGAAAATCGTCCCATCACTTTTACGGTAAAAGTCTAAGCACGGTAATTGTGAATGCGCGCCAAACATTCTGCCGATGAAAGTGACTTTTTTTCGGCTACAAGGTTTACCGTCGTTTTAAAAGTTGAAATAAACTAATTAAATCGACATTAATCGATGATCCAATTGCTTAGATTACTTTAATTTAGTGTTATGAATAAGTGGTAGTCATTTAAGTTGCTTTAATTTGTCAATATTTTAATTTTGAAATTTAATTTGGCGTTAAAATCAAAAACATATTCAGACGCATATACCCAATGTTAAACTTTTTTACTCAAAATAAGTAAAATAATTAAAACTTTTTAATTACACGTCCAAACTGCTAATAACTAATCAATAACTTCATAAAAACACTCAATCAGTCATTTTAAACGCTTAAAATTAGCAAAATATTATTTTATTTAATAAAAACAATATTTTTCATATATGTGATATGACGTCATAAGCGTTTTGGAAGATTACGCAATGACATCATTTTGTCAACTCAAATTTGTAACTCGCACTCTGATTGGTTGTTTATGTTGCTAAGAGCAATTCTGCTTTCTGATTGGTAAACATGACGTAATGTTGACAAAATTACAAAAAAAAAAGATTGCCCGCCAATTTTTTCGGGAGTATTCTTTTTTTCCGGCGGGAATTTGGTCGCAAAGAAGCCAATTAGAACGTTAACGATTAACGAGCAATACGTTACTTTTACGTTATATTAATTAATTTTAATAATCATTGATAATTACTAATTATCGATTAAGTATTGTAAAATGTATTTGCTACAGATGAGTTCTTTAGATGGCAATGAGAGCAGCTGGAACGACTGCAGTAGGGTAAGTAAACTTCTACACCACGTATGACACGAACATCGGCCAAAACAATGCAGCACAACGTTTTCGGTTGACGCTTAGAACGTCATAATATCTTCGTCAATTTCTTTAATTTTTAATGATAATATAAGAAATCATTTACAAGAGTATTAATTAAACATCGATGTTGATTTTTACATAGGTTTATTTTCTTTATTAGCTTATTAGTGACCGTGATATGTGGTCAATGATGCGTCGGTATTAGCGGAGAGAGAGATATATTGTAGCGGCAGAAGACGAGGTAATGACTAATGACGGTGATGAAAAATGGGTCCCAGACGTTAAAATATTTGAGTACAGCATTATCAGTCATTAATATAAATATAGTAAATATCATACTGTATTTGTTAGTAAACAGCAGTGGTTCCCAACCGGTGCTCCGCGGAGCACTAGTACTCTTTTTTATAGTGGCGTAGGTATTTGTTTCTGCCAGAAAAAGTTCAAGATATGGAAATGTTTTTATGTGATTTGCTCTTATAGTGGGGACTATAATTTTATTGACTCTTTACAGTATGGAATATTTTGCCAGGATCAATTGCCCCAGAGTATCAGTAAGTGATTTATATTTTAAATACATGTATTGAAAAAATCTTGTTTTAAGACAAACTACTGTAATTTTCCATTGAATATTATACCTGTTTATAAATTCTGTTTAATATTGTAATTGTTGTTTAGGATTCGTTTTTGGATTATTTGATACCTCGATGTCTGATGTGTGACGCATTTAAACGTGAATCACAGCAGTGGTACTGGGTTAAATTAATGCACAACTAAAAGCAAAAAAATGGCTAGCATAATTTTTTAATGTTTATTAAAATGAGATAGGTACTCTTGAGATTTTCATTGTGCAACATACAGTATTCAAATTTAATGTATAACATTCTTTTAAAAAATCACAACATGTTTATGAAGTAAATATATGCTACTAAAGCGTTTGATATTCCATACTTTAATTGCAGGTGTCAAAATTGTAAAGTACCGTATCTAAAGAAGTATTTTGTTTACAAAATATAAAAAGTTTTGTTATATTTTGATCCAAAATATCATAAAGTTGCTTATTGAAACGTATTTGGTGAATAAAATGGATTGGAAAATCTCAAAAAAAAGTCAACACGTATGTTAAAAGTCCGGAAATTTGCTTTAAAATTAAAAATTCCTTTGTTTTTTAACAAAATGTGAATGAATCATTGGGAAAATTTGCAAAAATCAGTATTCTAATTTGCTATATTTTAAATGAGAAATTAATTGTAGACTTTCAAAATCAATTTCAACACTGAAATAAATGATTAAACGTCTAGTGAATAATTATATTATTACAGTGTATGAGTATTACGCAATACAATATTTCAGTGTTAATTGTTTTAATTTTTGTATAATGAATTCGAAATAAATGTATAAGGTACTTTATCAAATAAATTTGATATACTGTATATATAATAACATCATACATTAGAATTTTTAAACAATAAAAATTAAATTAAAAAAAATTTTTTTTCCCAAGTCTCATAGTAAAGTATATAGGGTGTTATTAAGAGACTAACTTTCGTCTTCTCCGGTGTGGCCGAGTTG
>JAAFCF010003739.1:15186809-15214870 GCA_013389785.1 Helicorthomorpha holstii
CAACAATCTACCACTAGATGACACTACTTTATGGACAACAAACAATGATGATCAGCCGTGACGCGTAAATCAGGCAAAATTATAAAAGTAGTTCCAATGAAAGTGAATAGCGATCAGCAGTTACACCTTAAAAACGTTTCAAGAAGACATTACTAGATGGCAGCACTTTATGGACGGCAAAAACATTTTTGCAAACTTTTAATTGAAAACCGAAATAAAAGTTTCACAGCAAATTTATGCCTTTCGGGTCTCCCTTTTTTTCCTAATAATGGGCCACTTTTCATTAGAGACGGGCCACTTTATTTACGTTTTTATGCACCTTATCTCGCTAAATAATTATTAAGCGCAATGAAATTGATACCAACAAACAAATTTACTTTTAATATTTTTATTTAACATAAAAAAAAATTGTATGGTATACATTGAGCGTTTAATTCAATAAAATATTCGCATTTTCATAAAAAAAATTTAAAGTTTTAAGTAAAATTACATACATAATATATGCAGAATAAATAAATCGACAATAAATAAATAGATTTTTAATTGGAACATTTTGCATTCAAATTAATCCTAATTAAAAATAAAATGCTGTTTCAGTTTATAATATTTTAAGCAATTCAAATACAGTGGATTCTCGTTAACACAAAGTCTCGTTAACATAAAAGTTATACATCAAATTTATGCCCTTCAGGTCTCTTCTTTTTTTTTTTTTTCTAAAGACGGGCCACTTTTTGAGTAAAAATAACGTAAAAATATCTAAAAAAATATATACAAAAATAGTATTCAATAAAACTAGATAAGTAAATTTTTAATTTAAAATTTATTTGTCATTAGAAATATTTACATTTTAATATGTATATACAGTATCATTTTAATAAATGTAGATAAAAACTGTACGATTCTAGTTTTAAATACAATAAATGTTTCGTAAATATACAATAATTCTTCTTCATTGCATTAATAAATAAATAAATTACTATTCGGGTCAGCAACTTCTGCGAAACATTTACAATTTACAAGCTACAATACAAGTCGATAGAACTTTTTAAATCGCAATTATTGTCTCTACACACAAAACGTTTTTGTTTTTACAAGTTTAACGACGATGCAATTATAAGTTTATAACTAACAATCAACGATCGCAAAGACAAACGCGAGTAAAACTGAAATTTTCATCCAAAAGACGAATCAACTCTTCTTCATCCTTCCAACGGTCTCCATCATTTGACCAGCACTAGAAAATTCATTAAAAAATTATTTAATTTACAAAAACGATGCCAATTTAATTTAAAATACAATGGATTTACCTGTTCAACTAAAAGGCATCTGAAATCTTCTTGATCGTTTTTACTGGCAGAGTAATTGTTGAATTCAGTAATTGAATCGATCTGAAAACAGAGGAATCGTAATTAGCAGGGTACCTATTATTAAAAGAACCAAATAAAAAATAGCAAGCTAAGTTGTACCTGAGCTTTTTTTTGCTTTTTAAATTAGGTTACTTTATATCTGGACTCACAGTATCGTTTCCAAAATCATATTCGGCCAAAAGAAGATATTCTAACTCGAAGCATCTATAAGTCAAATTAACCATTAATTTACATAAAAAATGGAATTTTATTCTCAAAACCTCTTCTGTAAAACTTCAATTTGTTCTTGGTTAAACTCAAAAGATACCAGTTCAGTGTCTTCAAATTCTTCATCATCATCATCATCAATTTTATTAAAATACCAATCCATTACTCCTGATCAAGAATGATGACCAATACCTTAGCTATGATAAGTCATTGATTAATGAGACATTTGAGTTATGTATCTTATTGGTAGTGATTTGTGAGGTTTTATAATATTTGTTTTCTTATCAGCTGACGATTTAAAATAAATTATTAAAAACATTTTGTAATATTTACTATAATGATTTTATTAGTCATAGACTCGGATTTAATTCATTTATTCGATTTAAATTACCGTAGCTTATTTATTAAAATCTGCAATCTGAATGTCAACAGTCCTGAAGGTCTGGCCCTAGGACCTACGACTTGCTTTACTTACTTCAGTATTTCAGAAGTCCGTTTACAGCAAATGACTGCATTTATAAATAACATTTCAAATATTTTAAAAAACCTAATAAAAGATAAAGAAAATTAAATGAACCATAAAGAACAAAAATGAAAAAAATGACAGTAAAAACGCGACACTACATATCTTAACTTCGTTTAAACATGTACAGTATATTAAAACAATATGAGAAATAAGATTGTTTTTATTTCTTATAACTTCATGCTTATCTTCGTCTTAAATTTTACACAAGTGCATTAACAGTGCAAGTCATGTGATTGGTGAACGATGCGTCATCGTCATTCCAACAAAGTCAAACTTCTATTTTGCTTTGTTCACACAAACACATACACGCAATCCACAATTTAACTTATCGACTGAGTATTGCCAGCACATTATCATCGTAGAAAGTTTTAAGAAATAATACAATAAAAAAACAACAAACAAACTAGAAAATGTGAATTATTAAATGATCATATGACTAAGTGCCAGTCATTCTCGATTAGGTGGGGACTTTTATTTTTTTTGGCTTTAAAACAGTTCTCGTCCTAAAACAAAATGCTTAGAGCTACATTCTTTTAAAAGCACATAATATAAATAATCTCAATTTGCTTTTTTTTAATCTCGCGCGTCTACTTAAACATAATATTTTCCCCCACCTACTTAAGAATGATCTCCAAAATGGACGACAGTCTTCAAAGTTCTACAGCTATAAGACAATCGAGATATGTTGTGGATGATTGGCAATGAATATGGAATGCAAATTGGGAAGAACAAGTATAAAGTTCCTCACCACTGACAATTAAGTCCATTACCCATTTTATAATGTGCACCAATTTGACATACTCGATTAAAATTGTCTTCTTTTTTTTATCCCACATGCACCACAAGTTTTTTTTTGTTTTGTTTTTAAAAGTCATAATAATTATTACACTCCACTTGCGCGCCGCTGGTTGAAATTCATCAAGTTTCTCATCGCGATCACACGATATGTGAAGGACCGATTTCAGATTATCACATATTATACAGTTTGGTATATAATCATAGAATCCATAACGATCTCCTCATTATATAATCTTGGCCAATATATATACGGTATTTACATGATGTATAACAAGATGTCACAACACGCTAACTGATCCGTTATTGGCACGACTGAATTCTTTCTGCACCGGCGATAATTAATTTTCCACAGTTCAGGTTGTGTGGTTGGATTTTAATTCTACAAATTTTTATCAAATTTGTAAATCTGTTTTAAGTATTATAATGATACCTGATCAATGGCCGCTACATGAGCACAGAATTCAACACACACATCAGTTTGCATAGTGGTCAAAAGATCCCAAATATTCCAAAGCCGCTCGATAACAAAACTGATATTGATCCTATAAATATAAAAAATAATAGTTATCTCATTTAAAAAGAAAAAAACATTAAGTTTACAACCTCAGTCTGAACGGTTGATGGGCGCTGTGTTCTCAACATATGCATTGTTTGAAACATATCAACAACACCTTCATATTGCATTCGCTCTAACACGATACTCAAAGTAATAAAAACTCCAGTTCTTCCAACACCAGCACTAAAAAGCAAAACATGTTAATGATCAAGATGATAATTATAAAATGTATCTCTAAATTGAAGTGTTTTTCCCTTCATAACAACAACAAAAAACAAAAACTGGCGCATCACCATCAGTTGTTGGCACTTCAGTTTTTTTTTTTAAAAAAGTAAGCATGATCCTGTATTATTTACCTGCAATGAACAGTAATAGGACCATCTTGACCAAACTGCTCTTTGGTTTTATGAACTTGTCCAATGAAATCGATGAATCCTTCTCCCGATTTTGGAACGCCTTGCTCAGGCCAATCCGTGTACTGAAACTGTCTTATCGTTCTCGACTGACCATCCTTAAATACCCAATATAATTATTAGTTTAATAATATAAACTAATCATAGAAAATTAATGCTTACCCTTGCATCGGTGACCTTAAACTCTCTTAAAATGTACTGTGGCATATTATACTCAGCAATGGGATCCACGACAAAGTACTGGTAACGTACTGACCTCTCACTCGGCCAATATTGATGACATTTTTCCTATAAAAGCATATCATTCTGTTTTAAATATCATCAACGAGGAATAATTATATAGAAGATAGCCTACCCTGCCCATTTCTCGTAATTTTGTTAACATTACAATAATAGTTGAGTTGTGCTCCCATAACATTCTCCAGAAATCATCAGTAGTTTCAGCTAAAGGACCCTGAGTAGCAATGTAAGCATTTCGATACCGATAGCCCTACATAAAACTCATATTTCAATTTTTTGAACATTTTCACAAAAACAAAACGCAATGAATTACATCAATGAAGCTGGCGTTAATATAGTCAGAACCTTCAACTCCTCTAATTGGCTGCAAACAAGCTCGATTTGTTTCATCTAAATTACAGAAGAAAGACATAAAAAAAAGAGGTTTCAAAATATCAAATTAACAGAATAACAATCTTACAAGGTAAAATGTTCATCAACCGATTTTTAAACTTGTTGCAAGGAAGATTTGCACTAACAAACTTTGATGGGTTAACTTTCAAATTAGCCAATTTCTGTGAATAAAACAATTAAAATTATAACGTCACAGAAAACAGAATTGTCCGATTAATAACTTACTTTAAATTCTAGTTCCATTCCAGTGGCTCCTTCGTTCGGTACAGGTTGGCTCAAGCTCTGAATATGCGCATACAGGTTTCTAGCTGGAATCTCGGTATTACCGCATTGAACAGCCTCTAAAAGTGCGTCGTGAATGAAAATGTACTGATCTTCAGTTTGCACCATGTAATTGCGCTGTGCACGTAAGCATGTAACATGACCATAAATGTCTACAGTTTTTTCATGTTTGATTCGTTCTAGCATCGAGTCAATGACGATGAAAGCCCCGGTTCTTCCCACTCCAGCGCTGCAGTGAACAATTATCGGACCGCCATCAGCGGGATTCATATTGCGAACGCGGCGTAAAAACATTAAAAACGGTGTCGGATGATCTGGAACTCCATGGTCTGGCCAAGCTGTAAATTGAAATTGACGAATTTCTCTACTTTCAGATTGGCCACCCTACAACAATATTTAAATTAATATCCAGTTAATATTATAAAATAGAGCGCATACCTTTTGCAACTGAAAAGTTCGAATACAATAATTAGCCAATTCCTGAACGTCAGAAAGACCAACGTGGACATTTCCATAACTTTCAGTTCCCCTACTTGGCCAGTACTGATCGCATTTGATTCGAGTTCTTTCTTCAAGTTTCGTCATCATTACAATAGTAGCACTTCTTTGCTCCCAAACCATTCGCCAGAAGTCACCAAATGTTTCAGGTAAAGGTCCCTTAAAAATTAATGAATAAAGTTTTCAGCTTCATTAATAGGTGGGATTTTATTAAAATCTCTTTACCTGAGTTGCAATGTACGCATTTCTCTTCCTATACCCATCGCAAAAATTTGCGTTAATGTAGTCACTTCCTGGTACATCTGTAGACTGAAGAATTACCCTGGAGTGATCATAAGCAATCACGTTGGCATAACGATTCTTTGGTTTATTGACTTCCATGTTAGAATTATCCCAAGTAAATTGCTGACCAGGTTCAATCGACTGCAATTTTATTTAAGAAGGTTAGTAATATTTGTTTACACTTTTAAGAACTTCATCGTACCTCGTATTCTTGAGAAAATTTTAAATTATCGTTAGCTTTTAGCCTTTCTATATGAGCAGCTAACTCCGAGATTGGAATGGGAGGATGATTAATCATGGCTGGAGTTTGGAAATTCAGTCTCCTCATTTCTACTGGATCGCTTGGATGAGGCTGAAATTCGCTCATTAGTGGTTTGGTCACTCCGGTTGGATCCGGCGTTTTTGGAGACAATTTTCGTCTAGAAAAAACAAACAAGTAATGATCATTTTCTTATTTAATCAATAATGTTTTAAACCATACTTCTTAATAAAGAAAAACACGATGCAAATGCAGATAACAATGGCCGCAATTACAGGGCCTACAATCCATACAAGACCGGCTTCTTCAACAGTCCGATCTCGTTCAATTTTTGGCATATCGAATTTATTTCCATGCCCAGTCTTTTCAGGACCAGTAGGATTGACCATATCCAAGCTCAATACTTCAGAAAATGGGCTTGAAGTATATAAATTCTAAAAAAAATGTTGTAAGAACATTAAAAAACAATTCGTCGGACTTTTATTTAAAGTAATCTCACTTTTTGAGGAGTGTCCACAACCGCACGTACAAATATTCTAAATCGTTTCCCTTTTTCCAATGGTTTATTTAAGAAACCATTGTAATTTTTTCCATCTCCAAGAGTAAAAAAGTACGTCATCGTTTGTTGTAGAAATTTGGCTGATATATATGGATAATCTCCTGAAGGTTTTGCTGATGAAGTCAACTACAAAAAAAACATTATTATTATAAATTAAAGTGACAATAAAATCATCTAACGAGTTCTTTACTTCTTCCAAAGAGTATTGATCAGGTGGAGTCTTCTCAGCGCGTTCTTCTGGAACCACCACCAAATAATAGTGACTTATGGGACCAAATTCTTCTGAGGCTTTAGGTAAAATAACCGTCATATTTCCATCTGATATGCTATAGAAATCTGGTTTAACCAACGGTTGAGGAGCTACAAATGTAATTATTTTATTTTAGTTTCTTTTCTATAGTATGTGCTAATTACTCAACAACTTACCAGCCATTGCTGTGGTAGCTGTGATTTTAGCTGCTGGTCGAAATATTCCTTTTTCAAGCACAGCAGTAACATTTACATCGTAACTTGTAAATGGTGATAAATCATGAAGTGTATATGAAGTGGCATTGGGAGGAATCTCGACGACTTTTGGTGGAATAACTAATTTCTGTGGATGCTCTCCGCTATCACGAAATTCTTTAATTGTTCCGTAAGATATTCTGTAGTTGATTGGGTCAGTTTTAAACGGAGGTTTCCAAGTTAGCGTCACCGAGTGTGTAGTGACACCATGTGCTCGTAAATCACGAACCACATCATCAGGAGTAACTTTGACGAACATACTTTCAGAAAGCTGGCCAAATGACACATTTGTCCTAGCAGCAATCTGAATAGCATACTGAGTATTTTTCGCCAAATTAAATAGTTCAGCAGACTGTGTCACTGGTATATCTTGATGCTCCCACTGATCCAAATCGGCAGTTGGAGTTTGAGTATAAAATATCTAGAAATTCGATTTCATTAGTAATGTCGGCTACACTTATCATTGCAGAATAAAAAAACGCACTTTATATCCTAAGGCATCAGTTAGCACAGCCGGTGCGTCCCACCAAAGCTCGACAGAAGAGTCAGAAGTGGCTAAACCTTGGACATTCTGAGGTGGTGGTAAAAATATTGCTGGTGGTCTAAATTCAACAGGATGACTCCAAGGTCCAGGACCTACAAACAGTATTTGTTTCAATAAATTCACCAACTTCACTACAATAAATCTCGTAGAAAAACAAATACCTTTTGAAGTGTGTGCCTGAATTTTGACACTATAATCGGTATCTCTGTTTAAATCTTTAAAAACGGTTCGTAAACTAGTCGTATTTCTCTTTCTAGCACCATCTACGTCAAATTTCTTCTGAAAATGGACGGTATAATTTACAATTTCCCCATTTTGGTGATCCAGCGGTGGTGGATCCCACCAAATAACAACTGAAAGTGGTGACTGGAGAACATACGAAACATTCTGTGGAGCCATTGTGGGGACTACAAAAAAAATAAAACAAAGTTAAGAAAATAAAAAAAAAGGTTGAGCATGAATCATTACTGACCTCCATCAGGAGTTTTAACGTATCCCACTGCTTCCTGACCATGTCCAATCTGATTTTTACCAGCTACTCTAACTTCATAAATAACTCCCTTATCTGAAAAAAGTATACCATTGCGACTTGTACATTATGAATTCTGAGTAAAACTTGTTACCTAAATTTTCTAGTCTAGTTTTATTAGCGTTTGGCTCTGGCAAGTCAATTTCCTTATGACCATGATGCCCTTTCTTGCTATAACGAAGACGATAACCCAGAAGACCACCATGGGTCTTATTTGGCTGTGTCCATCTTGCTTCAACAACTACAGGATTCTCCTGTAGCACTACTAAAGTAAGATTGGGACGAATTGGCACTAATTTAATAAAGTGATAATTAACTTGTGAAATCAGATTTTCCTTTCAAATAAAATGCTAGCATTACCTCCACCGATGGTTCGAATAGTTTTGACTCTACTACGAGTACCATCACCTTTGCGCGTAAAAGCCGATACCTGCGTTGAATACGTGGTATCCGGCTGAAGCCCAGTTACCAGAAACTCTTGCGCTTTGCCATCAGGAATGTCAAAACGCATGGGTTCACTGACTAAATCGCCAGCTTCATTAACTTCTTGAACGTGTATCTGGTAACCTCTGATAATGCCATTCCGATCATCGTCCAATGGAGGTTGCCACGTTACAAGTATAGCCGTTGAATTGACATTGGAGACGCGCACGTTTCGTGGATCGCCAGGCACTGCAATTACTTAAACTCAGTAATCTACATTTCAACATTAAATCATTTAAACTACTATAACAAAGAAAATAATAGAAGAGAAACAGCTTAGAAAAAATAGATCTGAAAAGCATTTTTCACATAGACCCATACCCCATCCAGATAAAGAAATTAATGTAATATGGTTTTAAAAAAAATGCCAACAAATAATTAAAATAAAAAACCATAAGAAAAGAAAAGTAGTTTAAAGACGACAAATTCGACAGAATATAATTGACAGTTTAGTCTAATAAATAAACGTAGATGTAAAATGACAGTATAGCATTAACATGTATATCTAGTTAGCAAATATTGCAAACAAATATAGTAACAAGAGAGAAGAGAGAGAAAGCAGTAGCAGAACAGCAACAGCAAAGATACAGTATCCTTTTAATTAATATAATCCCTCAATCGTCCGCAAAGACCACTGTGACACTCAACTGCCGTCACGAGACACCGCAAAATACACCCTCCTTCTCTCTCTCTATTAGATTAAGTTTAGGACCTCCAAAATTGCTGTCGAAACTGCCCCTTACAAATATACAACTCCCCAAAACAGCAGTGCACAACCTGACCAATTTCAGTTGGGACCATCAAAAAAATATATCCAAGTTTCTCAAAAATAATTTAAAAAAGATTAACTAAGGACTTTTCTTTAGAAGATGATGGCTATCTAAGTAGGAATATATTTTTGTCTGTCACACATTTAAAAATGTCATTTTGTCATTTATATCAAACGTTAAGCAATCTTAATAGCAAATAATTATTATGATGTGTCGAGAAAGAGAGAGAGATAGGAGAGAAAGATATATGGGCTTGCAGTAAAGACAAAATGGCATATCATTATTTTTTTTTTAGAAAATAAAATTCGATGAGAATTAATAAATATTAATAATAAATAAATCGATGACTTAAACATTAAAAACAAATATAAAAAAATATGAAACACTGAAAAATGGATAGAAACAGGGCATGAAAGAAGGAGAATAAGAACAGAAAACAGATATGAAACTTTTACAGAAATTTTAAATAACTGCTGATATACAAGTATCGGCCGAAAAAGTTGGGCACAAATGCCGCGACATATTTCAACGACACCCTTGATGAATGATTTTAAAAATAATTAAAAAAAACATCAGGCTAAATCAGTAGTTGTTTTACAATAAACAGATTGACCATAAATTACAAAATTAGTAGTAAAAAAAAAAGATTTAAAGAAAGGACAGAACCAGCAACCTCCATCAATAAATTAGTAATAATAATAAATCAAATAAAAGTTAAATTTATGAAATCTCTGGCGCATCAAAAATGATGACATTAAAAAAAAAAACTTGCTAATAAATTATTATGTGTTAGTTTGCTATAAAACGTGTATGAATTAACCAGTACCGTGAAATAAACTAACGTGTAAATTACAATACATACAACAAATATTTTCCTTTCAGACTGACAGACGAACGACGGGATAGTATTTCCTGAAAATGTCCGGATACATGACAGACAAATTTGAGGAAAAATAAAGCGTTAAGTGACAAAACCTGAACCGGGGCAGTGAGTGATATTACAGGGAAGAGCGGAGCAAGGAGGAGTGCGGTGCGGTGGTGGTAGTATGTGTGTTCGGACGGAGGTTGGATCGTGCAGACAATCATCGGAATAAGATTATGATTATTAAGATATAATTATGTGACATTTAAATTTTCTTTTTACGTTAGAAAGATACAACTAAAAACAAAAAAATTATTAAAAAAAACTATAAACAAGAAGGATTAAGTAACTGAAAAAAGCAATCATGCGATTCTTAAACAAGCAAGACAAATTATTAAGAAATTAATACGAAAAAGTGCGAAAGTTCATCAATATAATCACAAAAAAACATTTTCGAAGCAAACAAATTCATATAAACCAAGATTTATGACTGGTGTTATATGTGCACCAGCGTTAAATCTTAATTCAAGAGTTATAATACGTATATTACTATAATAAAATCAGAAAACTATTAGCACAATAGATGGTAATTAGAAAGGAGTGCAACAGATAAGTGCAGTGCATAGATATTCAAATTGAGGAATATTTTTGCTTTTATTGGAACCCGACGAAGGTGGGCAAGCATTGCTATACGTACCATCCTCGTCAGTTCGTACAATAATAAAGGAAGAGGAAGGCCCATCCCCGACCACGGTGCCGGCAAGCACCAAGATCTTGTATTCTGTCCATAGCTTTAAATCGTCCAACAAGTAGGAGTAGGAGTGTCGTTGAGGGTCGGCGGCAACGACCTCAGTTTTAAGTTCCGACGCCTCAGACGCCACTGGCACGTATTTGATCTTATAGTAGGACAGCTGGCCATTTTGCTGGTCGGGTGGAGGGGGTTTCCAGTGCACACGGATGGATCGGGAGGACACAGCTTCGCCTTGCACTTCTTGGGGTGGGGCACCTGGAACTGCGGAGGAGGAGGAGGTCATGGGTCACAGTGCAATTGGGATAACACATAACTCAAGCGGTAAGATTTGTATCAAAAATTATCCATTGAAATTATAAAATTTGAGTTAATTAACCAGATTATAAAATCAAAATATAAAAACTCTTAAGAAAAATAAATCCAATTAAATCAAGAATAAATTAATTAAATAAAACTCCATGTGTTTTTTTTTCACACTGGTCATCAGTCATCACTGTTTTACAGTATTAAAATCTAACTTCTATTTATAAACGTAAAAACGTAAACAAAAAATAAATAAAAAAACCAAATCAAAATAAATTAAAGTGAACCAAAATAAAAAGACAAAAAAAAAAAAAATAAATGTATACGCAAAGGGCAGGGGTGTGTGACGTGTTCCATGCGATGTGTGGTGCTGTGATGGTTATATAATGGCTAAATTTCAGGTTTAATGGGACATAACAACAAAGGTAATAAGTATAATAGTAACATAGTGCAAATGAGGCTGGGATATGACATATCAATTCCTCTCATGCGAATTTATCACCTCAAAATAAAACCCTTTAAACTTTTTTTGTGTGTCTGGTGTATAATTCCACCCTAATGATCTATTTCTTATGCATGCACTACGCGCAGCTATTTATAATTTTATAAGCAACCGACAAATTGCATAATCTACAAGAAAGTAAAACAAGTGTTTCCCTAAAATGATAAATTAAGAGCGCTCCCAGCAAGAAATTATAAGACAGTCACAACATTTAACAAAAAATATGAATGAAACAAAATTATAAGTTACTTTTCCTGTGATGTGATGTTGAAAATTATTTTCCTATTATAGACTAAAATTTCAATGAGTCCTCAAAATGTCCCTTTCGAAATACTGTAATCAACTTTTAAAGCGCGTCTTAACACGTCACAGATCCCCTTAATAATATAGCAATATGGTTCACTTTAACAACTACGATGAATGGTTTCATTATTTTCTTTCTCCTTCGTTAATGCTCTGCCCCAAATGTTAACAAACACCACCAAATGTTTAAATAAAAACACAAAGCATAACCGAAAGTGATGGACTTGAACCTTCTAAGTTTACAATCACGAATTTATCAAATCTGAAGTTTAATAATTTGTTTCTAAAAAAATTTAACGCTTCTGTTGATGATAAAATAGTCAAATCCATCTCTTTCTTCACTTACCGAACTGTTCTGTTTTAACCATGATGCGATGCGATGCAGCCCCTTCACCATGACTTGATCTGGCTGCAACCCACACATAATAAATAGTGTTTGGTGCTAATGATGTCAGTGTATAATTTTCTTTATCTGGAATGCTCCTCGAGTGAGATTCTTTAGTATAGGTATCATTCCAGTAAAGCTGATAACTAAGAATAGGATCCACCAGTTGAGATGGCCTCTGCCATGTCAACTGAACCGAGGTAGCCGAATTGGCGACGCTTCTTAAATTCGTAGGTTGACTAGGCACTAATAATTAAAAACAGCATTTAACTTAAGACATTTTCAAAAATACCGTTTTAAAACATAATTCCACGTAGTTCGCATAGACTTATTGGGTAAATATTTTGGTTACCTACTGGCTGACTTTTAACTTGTACTGATGACGAGGGTGGTCCTGGACCAATGGCTGTATAAGCCTGAACACGAATTGTGTATACACTATGAGGAATGAGATCCGATATCGTCGTCAATTGATTATTATCCACTAATTGTGTGTTCCATTGAGTTAAGACTAAATCGGGATTTGTAGTGTAATAAATTTTGTAACCCTGTTACACCAATAAAAATAAAATCATATAAAATGTGACAACTAATGAAATAAGAGCGATGTTACCGTCACAGCTCCGTTTGGCTCTTCTGGTTCATCCCATTTAATGATCATTGTAGTCGCACTCAGTGGCCGAGCATGTATATTTCGAGGGGCACTACCAGGTTCTGTCGAAATTAGCAGTAAAAATAAATTAGAAATGTAAAATAAAAAAAAGTTAAGTAACACATATGCAGTAACATGTGTAACATGAAAAACAAAAGCTGCAAATAAATGTCTCAACAATTTCTTTAAAAAAATGATTAAATAATATAATTAAGTAGAAGCATCGGAGCTGCAATAAAATGTTAATTAAAAAACTGATTAAGATCCTTGAAAGCATCGACATAATACAAAATATCACACAAATGAACAGCAACAAAATTATTATACAGTACAAGTTTAAGAAAAGAAGAAAATCGATCTTACTTTGAGCACTTAGCCTTCCTTCAGGTGGCAAGGCTGCTTTAAAGTGAAGAGGAAAGAGTGTTTAGAAAATAATCACACATTTAGGTAACATATCAATTTAAGTACAAAACTAAAAAATTAGGATTCATTGAAACATAAATTAGTAAACAAAGTCGTCAGAGAACACCGTAAACCAGTTGTTAGTAACAAAACTGCCTGAAATTGCAAACATCTTCGCTGTCAACCAATTAAACAAATACAATTGAGCGTCATTATTAAACATTACAAGTTATTATGGCATCTCCCATCATCTTAATGCTTCATATTAATTTCATTGACAAAATCATTATTTTGTAGATAACAAACTTACTGCTGAATCCTTCCGAAGCAACTGAATTAAAAGCATAAAAAATGGGAAATAACTAAATATTAATAAAACTGCCACAATTTAAAATGTATATGAAAACATTTACCAGTTTGTCATTAATAAATTTACTAAACTAAAGGGGATTATGCAAACGATATATCGTCGGCTTCATAAGAAAATCTTGTAGTTCCATAACACTAAAAGGATCAATTAAAGAAACGATACCAATGTAAACCAGTCTTCTTTCAACATAAAAACTATACTGGAGCCAAAACAATTGATCGTTTCTCTTAATATCAATAAAGAAACGAGAGTACAATTTAGTATTAATATTGAAATAAAAATGAATTTTCGAGATTTTCATATATAAGCGACGGTATTAAACCCAATAGAAACATAATACAGTATAAAAGCATATAAAAAAAACGGCTTCCAGAAGAATTAAAATAAATATAAAATTTCTCACACAACAAATAACAATTTAGAACTTTTTATCATTTAAATAGGTAACTCTGTACTACTTGCCTTCATTATCATTTCATCGTCGTCACGTTTTAACTAATTAATATTATGTCTAGTTATCTATTAATCATTTTGTTTGTACCTATAGTACAATAATTAATAAAGGAAGTAAGGGGATTAAAATGAAGGAAACAACGTATTCCTTCCTTCCTTCCACAATTTAAAAGTGAACTCAAATTTTTCTAAACAGAAAAAAAAATTTGATCTACAGTTAAAAGCTCAATCGCAAATAATGTTCAGCTTGCGTTTCAGTTAGAATTCTTATACATCTGCTGGCATCTTTGCCAGCATGATAATTTCATTGTCACAATGGTAATAATTATTAAATAAATCTTTTAAAATTTTGTATTTTTTAATTTACAAACGGCTGTGCAGATTTCTAATAAATTTCATTCACAATAAATCTTCTTGTATAGCACTTATCCACAGAAGTTTATAAAAACATTATGCGAAATCGCGATTATCCACATTTCAGCAAATCAAAATAAGACATCAGCAATAATTTTCTTTTCATCGGTATTAATCGGTTATTAATGCAGCAATCACTGCTAATAAGTGGTGAAGCGCCTAACTTCGAACACTGTGATTGACATCCATACTCTCCGATGGCGAAAGATCATCTGGAAATTATTTGTTAATATTAAAAATAAAATATTTTTCTTAAAACAAAAAGTTCTAGTTTTAGTACCCATGTTTGGGGTATAGTCACCCTCATTCCATCCTCAGAATGTAGGGAATTATGTTCTCAATCTGGACATTTCCAATAAGCCCTGCAAAGAACAGTTCCTCCATTATAGTTGACTGCAAAGATCTCAGCGATGGTAATCTAATAAAAAAACCAAAATAATTAATTGTACAACGAAGATTAATCAATACTTTTAACAGTCGCATCCCATTAGTTTTTATAAGTTCACCTGAGAAGCAGTTTAGGAAACCGATCGTGATTGTCAGGGAATGTTTGGCCTATGTATGAACTTAGTTCCCTGTAAGCTTTATCTTGAAACTTCTCCACTTGTCTTGAATTATTAGGTGCTGCATTATCTGATTCAATAGCATAAAATTAAACCACGAAAAGTTGTTGTTTATTCTATTTATACCAGGTGAGAAGAGAACGATTGCTTTGAGGTAGGCATATTCGTGTTCGTCCACCTGAAGCCTCAACATAATGCTGAGATAATCTTGAAGTTTACAAAGGTTGTCTGTAACTTGCCGCATACGAGCAAGCGATAATTTTTCTAATTAACCACAAAAAAACAAACTAAACATGACTTTTCAGACTCGTAAAATTCAAGAAATACCTTGTTGAACACTAGTTTGCACATGAGTTACAATAGCGGATAATATGGATGCCAAATTCATCACCTGAAAGCACTGGGCTAAACCAAGAGCAAACAGCTCGCACCAGGCACCACGGAGTAGGCAGCACTGCACATCAGTCGTGAGCAGTTGAAAAGCGGGTATAGATCGTGCCCAATGGACAGAAAGAAATAAAAGACGAGAAGCGCTTTCGCCAATATAATGGACGTTAAGATAAGTGGGCATAGGGCTTGGAGCATTTAAATTGAACGGGACGTGGTTACCCAATATCAGTGGTCCTTCCATTTCAAACAATGTATCGGAATCATCTTGATCGGAGTTAAACCCTATTCCTTCTGTTCCATAATTCTATTTTTAAACAAAGTTAGAATAAGTCAAAACATTGGATTTACATTCGAGTTTAAATACCGAATCTTGCATGTGGACGTTTTGTAACTGGACCGCTTTTGCCATAGTGTCAAAGGCACGACTAATCAGGCTTTTTTCCCTTGACTCATTGGTACCGCCATCGGATTCACCTCCAGAAGCGGTGTCACCATCATGTTGCCCAGGGCTGACAGCAGAATCCATAGTTAAGTCTTTGCTCAAATCTGTGTTGGGCATATTTGCCATGTTTCCCAACAGTTGAGCGTTTAAAAGAGCCGCCGTTCTACTTGGTAATTGTCCCTATTAACGTTTTATAACGTTAAAATATTTTATTTTTACACTTAATTGAATTTTAATTATTGAACCTACTTTTTCTCCCATAAAACCAGCGTTTCCACCATGACTGGCTGATTTGTGCTTGTCTTTATTATCTAATGGTTTCCTTTCTGGTTGCACAGCTAAATTAAGAAAACAATTAATTTAAAGTAAACGCATAAAGCAACCATATACTTACAGTCTGACCGCATTCCCATATTAATACATTTTTGTAATCGACAATACTGACACTGATTTCGATGATGCTTAGTCACTTCGCAGTCCTTATTTCCACGACATGAATAAGCCAACATTTTCCGAATTGATCTTTTAAAGAATCCTTTGCATCCTTCACAACTAATTGCACCATAATGCCAGCCTATCGAATAAAATAAAGTTGAGAACAACCCAATTTAAAAGATCGGTAAGTTGCAAATCAGTATTTAGCAAACCATTAAATTCGCGTGAAATTATTAATAAAAACATAAAAAAGCATGCAAAACTAATAAATAAATAAATTATTACAATATTTTAAATTTCTAAATAACTTAAAACCTTGATTGACATTGTATAAAATTAGACCATTATAGCAAATTTATGTTGAAGATAAAAGAGCATTAACCTATAAAATAGCAGTAATAAACTTTACAAATAATTAACATAATTATAGCTGGTGGGGCCACTCAAAATGATAAGTTGGCACCAGAAAACATACAACTTGCACAAAAGTTCACAAGAAAAAAAAATAAAAAAGCCGCTTATTGCTGACCTGCTACCTAATGATATGACATTATAATAAGATATTTGCAATTTATTGTTAAATACCTGATGCTTTGTCGCCACAGACGACGCAAAGCTCAAAGCTTTGTTTACGTTCCATGTCCATCTTTAACGCACCACTATTCCCATTAGATGGATCTTTTGGCAACAGCGGCATCCACCTGGTGGCACTGGAAAATATATTTATGGCATTTTCTTAATTTTTGTGATTATTGAAATCGTTAACATTTTCACTGCAACATCTTTTCCCGTTATAATTATTGTACATGTTTATTACCGATATTGAAATATTTAAACATTCAAACAAAAGTCTTATAATTTAATGCAATACATTTTAGCACAAAACCGAATAAAATATAAATAAAAAAAATCAATTTCATGTGCTTTGGCCGCTTTTCCATATCGTTAAACTTCATTTGTTACGAATCACCATTCATACTACACTGTAAATAGAACATTTTTTGCTTTAAACCTGAAAATATTTTATTTTTTTTTTGTTTTCATGGTCGCTAAGACAATATACAAATTATTATTACAATAATACTTATTACAATATACCAATTAAAGACATTATATTATGCCCATGACGTCATCGTATCTAGTTCTTTAGTTAGGAATTAAAATCCAACGTAATTTTTAAATTGAATTATGTACGCAAGTGTATCTTGCACATGTCACCGAATTAAAATACCTCATCAACTGTTAACAATTAAATCAAATGATTATAATAATGACTAATTCTAAAGTAATAATGCCGAGATAAAAATATTACAATGTTTTATCGGCAATCGATTTATCAAATAATCCGATGGTTGCCATTGGTTCAAAGTCCTTTTTACTGTAAATTTAAATTAATATCTAACATTGGTTGGGAAACGCTAATTTTGACCAAAGCGAAACAAAATACTACTGTATAAGGACTATTATAAAATTGAAATATTCAATATACGCATTTAAATTTAGTTATATTTGAAATATTAAAATTTAGTCAATATTAAATAACGGTTACTTACATTGAAATACTGTATGCCACCGCAGCGTAATTAAGTGATCCAATATCTGAAAAAATGAGATAAAACGATAAAATATTGGTTGCAACAATAAGAACTGATTTATTAAGAATAAATAGAAATACACGTGAAATCATTATGACTACTCACCAGATTTAATTGCGAGGCGATCTTTAGCTTTATGTCAAATTTTCCCCACAGTAATCCATGCGGGACTACAGGTATGTCCATCGAAGTCGATTCCAAAAGATTAAATTAAAATGGAATAATATGAAATCGAATTAGGTTACTTACGATAATGAATGATTCCAAATTGGCTCCCAAGACATACAGTATAACACTAGTAGTTTTTCGATGTTAAATTGTAATCACGGCCATAATTCTTGTAAACTGCATGCCCAGCGATGAAAATGGCTGCGTACTACGTCCACCGAAGAAACTAAAATGGCACGTAATGAGGGCTTTCCGGAAATGTCCTTGAAAAAATTAAAGAATTTCATTATCCAATCAAAATCGTACGGTTTCAAAATATTTAAACAGCCAATAAGATTAGCCAAAAACAGTTTCCTTTAGGTTTTTTTTTTAAATATCAAGTTGTTAGTTAAAATTTAATACAGTATAACTTAATGATTAAATTTTCAGTATGATTACATTTTCAAAAACGAGTTAATAAATTTTAACAATAATTATTACCGGTACTATAAAAATAGATAAACTTAGATAAAAGGTTGTTTTTTATTCTTTTTTAGGTACAGTAACTATACTTTGTGTCACAACTATGGTCACACAAGAGGTCATGGAAGTTAACGTGACATTCACAATCAATGCCGCAATAATAATTACAATTTAAATTAATTTGCCATTGTCAAACTACCATTGTCACTTTGACAAATTCTGAATGACACCGTTTTAAATGCCTGCAGTCCTAATGAATTACTTACTTCTGAGGTATATGACCACATTATCCTGTATTATTATACTGTATCTTTAAACTTCATAATTATTTTATGTACAACAGGACCTTTCCTTTATGAGACAAGTGCTTGTAGTAAGTCACGGATTATTATAATAGATTGTACTAATAATAGATTATTAGAAAATTGTTTAATTTTTAATCGAATTTATTGGGCAAGTTAATTTGAAAAAAAATAAAAATAAAATGCAATGTTAATTTGTAATTAAGGAACAAGAGACGTTGAGAAGAATGGCTGAAGATTGTTCTACGGAGGTACTGTAAAGTATATTGTACGTTTCATTTTAAATTAGATTTAACATTTTATTAATTTATTAATAGCCTACTGATGAAATGAAAGCAGAGTGTTTTAAGAGTAAAATTATGGATACCGGATGCACCGTTCATTAAAGCCCAAAACAATTAATAGAAATAAGATTAATAACTTTAATTTCAAAAATATTATTATTCAATAAATGCAATAAAATTTAAAAATTGTTTAATTACAGAGTTATTAAAAGTTTTTTGTTAATCAATTTTAGTCTGTGTTACAACATCGTACACCCAGAGTACATTAAATTTGGCACTGCCTCTTATTAACTAAATACAGAATTGACAAAACTTACTGTATGTTAGTTTTCTAATCAAACCTTTTAAAATATTTAGATTGAAGCCAATGCACGTTATTGGTTAGTATAATGAATATTCATTTTCAATCATTTATACTTTGGGAACAGAACTAGCGCTATGTTTTCAGTGCCTCAATCGATAATAAATTTTAATGACTTATATAGGCATATTTACGGTATACTGTGCATGCCTACATAATAAAATTAATCCAGTTTTGTAAATGTCAATAAAAAATTACTATGATCGGCAGTGACACTTACAATAGTTACTTCATTCTTGTCAATAAGCGCTATGCCTATCCAAACCAACAAAATACATAAAAAAGTCGGTGAAATATTAAACAGTAAACACCTTGAGCCTATTCAATACCATTTAACGAAATTATTGTAAGAAAATGAAACGGTTTAAAATAATTACCTGTATTACTTTATTTTGTTAGATTAAGAATAGAAAACTGCTACTGTCACCTAATGGTCATCTAGCAAACTTCCGCCAAAACTCAATAAAAATGACAGATTCAGGTAATATTTAAGCAAAAGTTAAGGTAGTTTTACTAAAGACAGTGATGTGTATCATCCATGGTAATTATTGCTGTAGTTTGGTTGAAATTTAAAATCTATTAATTTATTATATTAAAATGTTTCAGACATACCAATGGCGACGAAACGCAAATCTGTCAGTCGTGAAGTGCCTACTAAAAGACGTCGTGAAATAATGAAACTGGAAAAGAAAGTGAAACGTCCAATAGGGAATGACTGCTAGTGCCGTTGGTCGAGAGTATGGTATCAACGAGTCCAGGTGAAAAAGAGTTTGAAAATCGTAAAAGTTTTGAAGAAGCTCATGTGAACAGCATTTGTCCGTACTATTTCTAGGCAAAGAGGAATGTTGAATTTTGGTCCACCAAGATAATACATTGGATTAGAGAAAGTAACGTTAATTATTTGGAAGATAGATGTAATCACTGTGCGGCCTTATTGTTAATTTTGGACGTCCAGCATAAACTTCCAAGTGATTTCTTGCTTGAGATAAATATAGGAGACGTTCGTTTAAATCGATGTATGATTGCGCTCCAAGCTGGTAAAAAAATATACAAGTCATAGCGGCACGTATGTAATCCTATTAGAAGCCCAACAAAATTAGTACTCTGATCAGTCTTTCAAATAAACATATTTTTTACTTTTAAAAATATTTGAAAGTCGTAAAGTACTTGGTTGAGACCAGAAGTTTGTAAATGTCTACATGATGCCATTAGGTACGAACTCCATTTTTCTAAAGTTGGATCCGAATTTAACATTTTACTTAACATGAGACCCAAATATCCTTGTTTTAAACTTTCCATTAATATTTGTTCCACAAACACAGTAGTTGAGCATTTCTATTAATAAGTTCAATAATATATTTGACTAAACAACCCATATTTACTGCAAACCTGTTCTTGAACGTATTTTAAAGCTTCGGGCCACTCTTTATTATTCACATAGAATGCCAAATTGATTGTATGATTTCCATATTTCGCAAGATAATATAAACATTCTGATCTAATTTTTGGATGCAGCATACCATCGATGTACAGCGGATTGCTTGGCTAAATATTACAAATATTTACAATATATTTATTCAGGTTATTTGGCCAAATTTACCTGACAGTTTCCGGACATTATGTTTCTTAATCTTGCCAATGACGTAGCCGCAGCTACTGTTGTAGCCTTTAATGTTTCAACATCAATCACATTAAACAAATTGTATGAAAATTATGATTCACAATATGGTACTTACTTTTTCATCATTGATCACATTTGAATACTGTAGACACTCTAGAATCTGCTTTAGTAAACCACAATTTTGAAGTGTCGCGCCACTCGTTTCGCTTAATGGCTTTAAATACAATATAAACAAGATTAAATACACAAACTAATTTGAACTTCCAATGCAGAAAATTACCTTTAAACAATGTGAAAACTTTTCTCTGGCTAAATTGTAATAACCAGATCGAAGACAAACCATTCCCCATGTAGCCCAAATACCCATCGTTCCTTCCAAACCAATTTTCGTTGTTACTTCCAGAGCCAAATTCCATCTTTCTTCCTTAACCAACATATCTCTTAATTTTCTACAACAAGTTTTGATACGTTAAAAACGATCCATGATAGATCATTAATATACATACCTAATTGTGTCTCTATTTTTTATATCTCCTTCTGGAATCAGATGTCTACAATTCTCAGAAACAAGAAGTTTAAACAAGTCAGCAAGACCCAAGTATGAATCACAAATCGAAACTCCACTTGTGTCAAATGTTCTTGAAAACTTCACTTTGGCGTCCAAAATTATAGATTTCATTATATGAATGACAAGGTTGTAGTCCACTTCCGGATTTGGAATACCAGTCGATACAGGACGAAGATAATTGATCAAGGTATTCGCAAACGTCAAATGGTCATGAGCCGCTTTGTGAGAATCCCAATGTAGATCGTATATGAGTAAATAAAGTGGAATGTTGGGAGCCTTTAAAATAAATGGTTAACAAGTTTAATTTTTTTTTTAAAATTCAAATTTACCTGATCATAAGAGAATTCATCTCGCACTGTTGAGTTATGTTGTTCATCATTTGACAATTTGACACTGTATGAGGTCGTTCGTTTTCTTTCAGAGCTAGAAATGGTTCCTACAGAACTGACAATGCTAGTCATGGTTGCATTCATTACGTCAATATCCGTCGTTTGTGCACCTGTTCACACATTTTTTTTTTCTAAATATTTTCTTGTTTTTAAAAAAAAATCAACAACAAATACTAGTTACTAGCAAGGCTTTCTTTTAATCGTCTATCTAACGAATCCGAATCACCACAAGAACAACCTTCCCCAAATATTCCGCAGCCTCCATGCTCAAAACAATGCCTACAGACACGAACAGGAACATCACCATATCCATAAACAACCGCTTTATTTTGTGAACATGGGCTGCAAACCACACGACCACAGCGACGACAATGATGGCGACGATTAAACTAAAATAAAGGTATTGATTTAGTCAATGATGCCCTTAGGATTGAATAATTATGTACTACCATGCTAAATTGTTCAAAATTGCAATTCATGCATTTTGACACCGATTCATCAGGCACCCAATCTTTTTTCAAAGGCACACATCTTGGTACAACAAATTTGGTAATTAATTCCAATTCTACAGTCACGCTGTAGTCATTAACTTTAAAATAAAATTAAAAATTAAAAATGTAAAACATTATAAAATCATAAATGCAACTTTACTTTGAGGAAAACATTGAACAACAGTAAAATCTACTGCTTTGGCCGCATAAATTTCTAAAACTTTATTAATGTTGTTAGCAGATAGTAAATCAGTATCAGGAAAAAGTTTGACTTCTTCTCGCATATCCTTAAATGCTTTTTGCAAAGCTTCAATCTAGAATTTAAATAAATAAGATTTTAAAGAAATGTTTTAAGCTGTATTCATAATTGCCTTGATATCAATTAAGAGCTGCTCAATCAAAAAGTGCGGATGCTTTACTAAGTGAAAATAATCTTTTCGATCTTCTTTGTGCAAATACACAAATATCTAAATAAATAGAAATATGATTATTAATACAAAAAAAACTATAAAAAAAATAAGTTTAAGCATGAACATTTAAACATGCCTTTACGCCGATTTTTTGTCGAACGAATTCAAAGTATTTTTCAACATCTAAGCCAGCAAATGGTTCTTGTTCCAACACCGAAAATAGTTCAAAAACGTTGACAGTCTGTGCACAGATGCGATCTAAAGTCTTCATAGCAACAGCAAATTTTTGATTGACATTACTGCAACGATCAAAAGCCTAAAATAGAAATTATTTTTAAAAATAAATAAATATAAAAGTAACAAAAATTCATACCATGCGAACAGTAGTTTGTTCAAGTTCAGGTACCTGAATTAACACTAATATTCTAGAGTCTGCTACAATCTAGTGATCATATAACAATGAAATTAAATGACAAAACTATAGCGAAACTAATTACAATGTTATCATACTTTTTGCGATTTGCGACTGAGATTATAACCTTCACTGCATTTCATAATTAAATCATAATGATCAGCTTCAAAAAGACAATTCAATAGTTGCAACTCAGAATCAGAGTTAGTCATCTGATCATGAACTTTCTGCCAACTAACTTCATCCCTTGTAAGAAATTCTAACCCGTCCACCTTAGTTTGTGTCAATCGTTTTGCAATCTATAAAAACTCTTTATAAGTGACTTCACAAAATCTAATACCGTACCAACAATACGCTTACCGCATTAGAAGCCTTAACTTGATTTATAACTAACTTTATTGAGTCGTTATGGCCATCAGCTAAACAGATTTTTAAGGCTATAATTGCGTGCTTTGCGGGCCAATTTACGTAATTCGTCAGAACTGCTGTCGTTCTTTGAACTGAATTTTCTATTTGCAATGCATACGTGAAAGAAGGATTAGGTCCATCTGTAGCTAACAACTCCTTTAGCACATTCTGACGCTTGTCTTTCAAATTTCGACGTATTTCCATATGCTGACATTCACATCCATTCAAGTAATTCAGAGCTTCAATCCATTGATTATATGATATAAGAGGTTCCAAAGTTTGCAAAGCAATATTTAAAGGCACAAATGGAGCTAAACTGTAGTAAGAATCTTTTTCCAAGTTGTCGGTCATACGAGATTCTAAAAATCTGTGCAGAACAGGATAAAGTATTGCGTGTTCGGCATGAAATGAATCCGAATTTTCAGAGTCTGAAATGGATTTCGATTTTTGATGAGGTTGATGTCATAGTGCGAATAATAACCGCCACAATCCAACATTTATGATTTACATAATCCAACAATTGCCTGTTGACCGATTTCCAATATTTCGGTTTCTTTTCTACTTGCTGAAGATTGTTATCAGACAAGCCTTTAACATCTAAATTGAAAATAGAAATAAAATCATTTTAGACAAAAATCAATTCAATTAAGAGATACAGTACCAGATGCGGCAGCTGGGATAAATGGACAGCTTTCCTCCAAAATTAGCTTTACTAAGTCTACATTAAAGTTAGACGCAAATTCGCCCAATATGTCCGGCGGAATTTCGTAATGATATAAAAGTTGTTTAAACAGAGAATGTAATGACTGGTTTAAAATTCCAAAAAATCCAAGTTTCAGATCCACACCGGCTACAAAATAAAAACGCATGGAATATCATTGTTTTTACATTTAAACGATATGATAACATTTACTAAAAACTAAATAAAAAGAGTATTCTATTAATATAATACAGTATATATAATCTTAAACAAAAATTAAGACAGTTTACCTTCCTTTAAGAATGACAAAAACTTGTCGGTGCTATTCAAGTACACATACAAATCACTCCAAAAAGCTGCTACTCTTTGTTGACAACCTGGCTTATACTTTTCTTCAAATCTACCAAAGCGATCTTTCAGAAAGCAATTTCTCACAACAATTACGGCTTCTGATATCCGATTACAAACTGACAGAATTGGTGACTCAAAATCATTAGCGATAAGGGCACCAGGACGTGGAGTAAAAAGCTTCGTCGCTTCTTCTGCTAACGGTTCGTCGGTCAAATATTGTTTTTCTTTTATAATTACATTCTTCATAGCCTGTAGGCAAAAATGTAGTTCCTTTAAAGCTAAATCCATTCTTATAAAGTCATCTAAAGAAAATTGTCTTAAACCACTTATTAAAAGTCTTCTTGCTCCTCCTCCAGCATAATATGAACTGAGTTGATAACGTTGAATTTCTGTGTTATGTGAAATTATTGATAAGATGTTACTAATAAGCGAAGTAATCGCTGGATCTTTCTGAGAATGTTTTAAGGGGTGTTTTTCGGCAATTTTAGATTCACTAGCTTTGAGAGCTACGCAAGACGATTTAAGTAAATGTTCGGCAGCTGCCGCATTTGTACATCCAACTAAACCTAAATCAACTCTAACTAACACTCTCCAATCAATTTCTTCATTCACCAATTTACGTAAAAGTAATTTTATATCCTGTGTTTCAACGGCTTCTTGAATCGGAGGAACTTGACAACTCGCTAGTAATTCATCTACCACAACAATATCTTTAGTTAAAGGTTCCCGAACTGAGTATGCAGTTTCCAGAATAGAATTCCAAGGCATATCACGACTGGAAAAGTTTGTTGACGGCGAAACTGGACTTTGTAACGGTACTGACGCAACAGTAATTTGTTGTAGAACTTCTACTGTTTTTCTATAACCCACAGCAAAAGAAACTTCAGTAGCCTTTGATGTATTTTTCATGGCTGCAATCTAAATACGTTATACACAAGTTACCCCTAACAATTAAAAGTATATATAATTTGTCAAGTAAAATAGCACCATACTTTAACAACCTCATCAGCTTTTTCCAACGAATTCATCATAAGGCAGTAATTAAGAAGATCTTCGTAAGGTGAAAGCATTTTATAGATAATGCTGCCTTTCATATCAATACAATTAGAACATAATTTCAGTTTCTCCCTATTAGTTTGGCAAAGATTTGCATCTTTGTTATCAGACCCTGAATCGCTCAATTCGGAAACTGCAAAAAAAATTTCAAATTTAAAAATCTATACTATTACAATAGTCAGATACAGTAAATCAAAAAAATTAAATGGATTTACCTTTCTCGTGATAGTTATCAATGTCAGAAAAATTAGTATTGTACAGTTGTAAAACTGAACGAATAACGGGATTTCTATTTTTCAAATCATTTTCTGATGGAAAAACCCCAGCAGGAGAACTGATACAGTCGCCAACAATTAACTGCAATCTCCACGTTGCTTCATTAATATATTGAGTTAAACGAGTCATATGTTTTCCCAACGTTTCGTATGTTATAGGAGAAGAAATTCCTTGAAAAAATAAATGAAACTCGGCATCATCTATTGTTTCTCTAGTCTTCAACTCATTCAATGCCACAGAGGTCTCAAAAAGACTTTGCTTAATAAGGCGTAGTAAATCTCGAATAACGAGTTCATTCATTAAAAATCCAAAATTAGACGCTTGACTTTCACTCAAATTAGCATTTGCGCCGGTTAAGCTTCGCGAAAACGTTTTCTCCTCACGATTTTCGACATTTATTGAGCAGCTTTCGTATATTCCATATTCTCCATGGCTTTCTTCATCTCTAGTATGTTTTGCAAGCGAGACATGTGAAGAAGTCACAAATATTAAAGAAAAAAGGTTTTCTAATATTTCAATTCGAAATGTAAGTGGCAATAGTTTGTTCAATTCGTTGCTAACTGTTTGTAAAATTTTAAATATTTGTTCCTGATAAAAGTTTTCAACTTCTCTAAAAGAGTATCGTTCATCCTTTAACAATAAACCTGAGAAACATTTGTCAAAAATTAATTAATTTTAAACAAATCTAAAAATAATTTAAACTATTACATTTTAACATTTCCTCTAACTTTTCACTTTGCATAACGACAACACCCACGTCGTGTAAAATGTAGTATCCCTTGAGAAGCACCTTGTCTGTAATTTGCTGAAGTGTCAACTCTTTCAAACTTTTCTCAATATACTGATCATTTTCTCTATCTAAAACATGAACGATTTACTTAGATATCGATACATTTAACACACAACTCTACATACTAAAAACTTTGTTTTTTGACACATTCCCTTCCAAAATGGCCAATCGTTCATTCCGGTCGATGTTCTCAATAGAAGCACAACGATTAATAATGTCTAAATCCGACAATTTTAAAAGGCGACTTAAAATATCAGAGGCATTTTTGGTTCGTATATCAAGATCTTTTCTATAAATAAAATATACTGTAAATACATCTTTAATATTATTTTTATTTCGTATACCTTTCAGACAATTGTTTTAAAGCCCAGTCAACTAGATTTGCTTTGTACACGAGCTGCTCACAAGTCAAGTTCAGATTTGGATCTGTGCCAGAAGTGTCATTCTGTAAAAACATTAATAAATTGCGATTATTTGTATGTCATATAATTACATAAACCTACCAAATAGAATCGGTTAAATAAATCGCACATTCCATCAATTTGTGCAACTGTTGATAGTTTGCTCCAAGCCAGAAGAAATACCAATGGTTTTAGTCGGCAAAGAATCGAATTTTGAAGGAACAAACTACTTAGTAAATACTCGCCACAGCCAATTAAATGCACGCAATTTACCTACACATAAAAATGTAGACATATAGTTTCATTAAATACTAAAATAGCAGATGATTTTAAAACTTACCAAGAGGCTTTCTAGAAAATGAACTTTGTTAGTGATTACATATAAAAACAACTCCTTGATATTTAAATTCCATCGTTTTATTGAAAACATTTTAACAAAAAACATCACAATAATAAGTTGTCTTACCACATTTAATTTTTGTTACAAAAATTACCGTACTTTAAACGGTGTCCGGAGTATACAACGCCAACAATATGTAGCCAGTTAAACTTTTAACTTTAGGTTAACCTTTAACCTTA
>JAAFCF010003739.1:15214880-15239961 GCA_013389785.1 Helicorthomorpha holstii
ATAATCGATATAATCTTTTACGATTGGGTGTAAAGACCATCGTTTTAACCTTAGGTTAACCTTTAACCCTTAACCTTAGGTTAACCTTTAACCCTTAACCTTAGGTTAACCTTTATCCCTTAACTTTTAACCTTAGGTTAACCTTTAACCCTTAACCTTTAACCTTAGGTTAACCTTTAACCCTTAACCTTTAACCTTAGGTTAACCTTTAACCCTTAACCTTTAACCTTAGGTTACAATATTAACCTTTAACCCTGAACCTTAGGTTAACCTTTAACTTTAGGTTAACCTTTAACTTTAGGTTAACCTTTAACCTTAGGTTAACCTTTAACCTTAGGTTAACCTTTAACCCTTAACCTTAGGTTAACCTTTAACCCTTAACCTTAAGTTAACTTTTAACCCTTAACCTTTAATTTTAGGTTAACCTTTAACCTTAGATTAATCTTTAACCCTTAACCTTCAGTTAACCTTTAACCCTTAACTTTTAACCTTAGGTTAACCTTTAACCTTAGGTTAACCTTTAACCCTTAATTTTAGTTTAACCTTTAACCTTAAATTAACTTTTAACCTTAGATTAACCTTTAACCTTAAATTAACCCTTAACCTTTAATCGCAATGTTATCAGCGCCCTGTATAGTCCCAATTAGTAAACAACCCCTTAACATGTTTGTTTTCTTATCAGCTGACGATTTAAAATAAATTATTAAAAACATTTTGTAATATTTACTATAATGATTTTATTTGTCATAGACTCGAATTTAATTCATTTATTCGAATTAAATGACCGTAGTTTATTTATTAAAATCTGCAATCTGAATGTCAACAGTCTGAAGGTCTGGACCTAGGACCTACGACTTGCTTTACTTACTTCAGTATTTCAGAAGTCCGTTTACAGCAAACGACTGCATTTATAAATAACATTTCAAATATTTTAAAAAACCTAATAAAAGATAAAGAAAATTAAATGAACCATATAGAACCAAAATGAAAAAAAAAATGACAGTAAAAACGCGACATTACATATCTTAACTTCGTTTAAACATGTACAGTATATTAAAACAATATGAGAAATAAGATTGTTTTTATTTCTTATAACTTCATGCTTATCTTCGTCTTAAATTTTACACAAGTGCATTAACAGTGCAAGTCATGTGATTGGTGAACGATGCGTCATCGTCATTCCAACAAAGTCAAACTTCTATTTTGCTTTGTTCACACAAACACATACACGCAATTCACAATTTAACTTATCGACTGAGTATTGCCAGCACATTATCATCGTAGAAAGTTTTAAGAAATAATACAATAAAAAAACAACAAACAAACTAGAAAATGTGAATTATTAAATGATCATATGACTAAGTGCCAGTCATTCTCGATTAGGTGGGGACTTTTTTTTTTTTTTTTGGCTTTAAAACAGTTCTTGTCCTAAAACAAAATCCTTAGAACTACATTCTTTTAAAAGCACATAATATAAATAATCTCAATTTGCTTTTTTTTTAAATCTCGCGCGTCTACTTAAACATAATATTTTCCCCCACCTACTTAAGAATGATCTCCAAAATGGACGACAGTCTTCAAAGTTCTACAGCTATAAGACAATCGAGATATGTTGTGGATGATTGGCAATGAATATGGAATGCAAATTGGGAAGAACAAGTATAAAGTTCCTCACCACTGACAATTAAGTCCATTACCCATTTTATAATGTGCACCAATTTGACATACTCGATTAAAATTGTCTTCTTTTTTTATCCCACATGCACCACAAGGTTTTTTTTGTTTTGTTTTTAAAAGTCATAATAATTATTACACTCCACTTGCGCGCCGCTGGTTGAAATTCACCAAGTTTCTCATCGCGATCACACGATATGTGAAGGACCGATTTCAGATTATCACATATTATACAGTTTGGTATATAATCATAGAATCCATAACGATCTCCTCATTATATAATCTTGGCCAATATATATACGGTATTTACATGATGTATAACAAGATGTCACAACACGCTAACTGATCCGTTATTGGCACGACTGAATTCTTTCTGCACCGACGATAATTAATTTTACACAGTTCAGGTTGTGTGGTTGGATTTTAATTCTACAAATTTTTATCAAATTTGTAAATCTGTTTTAAGTATTATAATGATACCTGATCAATGGCCGCTACATGAGCACAGAATTCAACACACACATCAGTTTGCATAGTGGTCAAAAGATCCCAAATATTCCAAAGCCGCTCGATAACAAAACTGATATTGATCCTATAAATATAAAAAGTATTAGTTATCTCAATTACAAAGAAAACAAGATTAAGTTTACAACCTCAGTCTGAACGGTTGATGGGCGCTGTGTTCTCAACATATGCATTGTTTGAAACATATCAACAACACCTTCATATTGCATTCGTTCTAACACGATACTCAAAGTAATAAAAACTCCAGTTCTTCCAACACCAGCACTAAAAAGCACAATATGTTAATGATCAAGATAATAATTATAAAATGTTTCTCTAAATTGAAGTGTTTTCCCCTTCATAACAACAACAAACAACCGAAACTGGCACATCACCATCAGTTGTTGGCACTTTAATTTGTTTTTTTTTTTTGAAAACGAAAGCATGATCCTGTATTAGCATGTACATGTATTTACCTGCAATGAACAGTAATAGGACCATCTTGACCAAACTGCTCTTTGGTTTTATGAACTTGTCCAATGAAATCGATGAATCCTTCTCCCGATTTTGGAACGCCTTGCTCAGGCCAATCCGTGTACTGAAACTGTCTTATCGTTCTCGACTGACCATCCTTCAATACCCAATATAATTATTAGTTTAATAATATAAACTAATCATAGAAAATTAATGCTTACCCTTGCATCGGTGACCTTAAACTCTCTTAAAATGTACTGCGGCATATTATACTCAGCAATGGGATCCACGACAAAGTACTGGTAACGTACTGACCTTTCACTCGGCCAATATTGATGACATTTTTCCTATAAAAGCATATCAATCTGTTTTAAATGTCATCAACGAGGAATAATTATATAGAAGATAGCCTACCCTGCCCATTTCTCGTAATTTGGTTAACATTACAATAATAGTTGAGTTGTGCTCCCATAACATTCTCCAGAAATCATCAGTAGTTTCAGCTAAAGGACCCTGAGTAGCAATGTAAGCATTTCGATACCGATAGCCCTACATAAAACTCATATTTCAATTTTTTGAACATTTTCACAAAAACAAAACGCAATTAATTACATCAATGAAGCTGGCGTTAATATAGTCAGAACCTTCAACTCCTCTAATTGGCTGCAAACAAGCTCGATTTGTTTCATCTAAATTACAGAAGAAAGACATAAAAAACCGAGGTTTCAAAATATCAAATTGACAGAATAACAATCTTACAAGGTAAAATGTTCATCAACCGATTTTTAAACTTGTTGCAAGGAAGATTTGCACTAACAAACTTTGATGGGTTAACTTTCAAATTAGCCAATTTCTGTGAATAAAACAATTAAAATTATAACGTCACAGAAAACAAAATTGCCCGATTAATAACTTACTTTAAATTCTAGTTCCATTCCAGTGGCTCCTTCGTTCGGTACAGGCTGGCTCAAGCTCTGAATATGCGCATACAGGTTTCTAGCTGGAATTTCGGTATTACCGCATTGAACAGCCTCTAAAAGTGCGTCGTGAATGAAAATGTACTGATCTTCAGTTTGCACCATGTAATTGCGCTGTGCACGTAAGCATGTAACATGACCATAAATGTCTACAGTTTTTTCATGTTTGATTCGTTCTAGCATCGAGTCAATGACGATGAAAGCCCCGGTTCTTCCCACTCCAGCGCTGCAGTGAACAATTATCGGACCGCCATCAGCGGGATTCATATTGCGAACGCGGCGTAAAAACATTAAAAACGGTGTCGGATGATCTGGAACTCCATGGTCTGGCCAAGCTGTAAATTGAAATTGACGAATTTCTCTACTTTCAGATTGGCCACCCTACAAAAATATTTAAATTAATATCCAGTTAATATTATAAAATAGAGCGCATACCTTTTGCAACTGAAAAGTTCGAATACAATAATTAGCCAATTCCTGAACGTCAGAAAGACCAACGTGGACATTTCCATAACTTTCAGTTCCCCTACTTGGCCAGTACTGATCGCATTTGATACGAGTTCTTTCTTCAAGTTTCGTCATCATTACAATAGTAGCACTTCTTTGCTCCCAAACCATTCGCCAGAAGTCACCAAATGTTTCAGGTAAAGGTCCCTTAAAAATTAATGAATAAAGTTGTCAGCTTCATTAATAGGTGGGATTTTATTAAATTCTCTTTACCTGAGTTGCAATGTACGCATTTCTCTTCCTATACCCATCGCAAAAATTTGCGTTAATGTAGTCACTTCCTGGTACATCTGTAGACTGAAGAATTACCCTAGAGTGATCATAAGCAATCACGTTGGCATAACGATTCTTTGGTTTATTGACTTCCATGTTAGAATTATCCCAAGTAAATTGCTGACCAGGTTCAATCGACTGCAATTTTATTTAAGAAGGTTAGTAATATTTATTTACACTTTTAAGAACTTCATCGTACCTCGTATTCTTGAGAAAATTTTAAATTATCGTTAGCTTTTAGCCTTTCTATATGAGCAGCTAACTCCGAGATTGGAATGGGAGGATGATTAATCATGGCTGGAGTTTGGAAATTCAGTCTCCTCATTTCTACTGGATCGCTTGGATGAGGCTGAAATTCGCTCATTAGTGGTTTGGTCACTCCGGTTGGATCCGGCGTTTTTGGAGACAATTTTCGTCTAGAAAAAAACAAACAAGTAATGATCATTTTCTTATTTAATCAATAATGTTTTAAACCATACTTCTTAATAAAGAAAAACACGATGCAAATGCAGATAACAATAGCCGCAATTACAGGGCCTACAATCCATACAAGACCGGCTTCTTCAACAGTCCGATCTCGTTCAATTTTTGGCATATCGAATTTATTTCCATGCCCAGTCTTTTCAGGACCAGTAGGATTGACCATATCCAAGCTCAATACTTCAGAAAATGGGCTTGAAGTATATAAATTCTAAAAAAAAAATGTTGTAAGAACATTAAAAAACAATTCGTCGGACTTTTATTTAAAGTAATCTCACTTTTTGAGGAGTGTCCACAACCGCACGTACAAATATTCTAAATCGTTTCCCTTTTTCCAATGGTTTATTTAAGAAACCATTGTAATTTTTTCCATCTCCAAGAGTAAAAAAGTACGTCATCGTTTGTTGTAAAAATTTGGCTGATATATATGGATAATCTCCTGAAGGTTTTGCTGATGAAGTCAACTACAAAAAAAAACATTGTTATTATAAATTAAAGTGACAATGAAATCATCTAACGAGTTCCTTACTTCTTCCAAAGAGTATTGATCAGGTGGAGTCTTCTCAGCGCGTTCTTCTGGAACCACCACCAAATAATAGTGACTTATGGGACCAAATTCTTCTGAGGCTTTAGGTAAAATAACCGTCATATTTCCATCTGATATGCTATAGAAATCTGGTTTAACCAACGGTTGAGGAGCTACAAATGTAATTATTTTCATTAGTTTCTTTTCTATAGTCTGTGTTAATTACTCAACAACTTACCAGCCATTGCTGTGGTAGCTGTGATTTTAGCTGCCGGTCGAAATATTCCTTTTTCAAGCACCGCAGTAACATTTACATCGTAACTTGTAAATGGTGATAAATCATGAAGAGTATATGAAGTGGCATTGGGAGGAATCTCGACTACTTTTGGTGGAATAACTAATTTCTGTGGATGCTCTCCGCTATCACGAAATTCTTTAATTGTTCCGTAAGATATTCTGTAGTTGATTGGGTCAGTTTTAAACGGAGGTTTCCAAGTTAGCGTCACCGAGTGTGTAGTGACACCATGTGCTCGTAAATCACGAACCACATCATCAGGAGTAACTTTGACGAACATACTTTCAGAAAGCTGGCCAAATGACACATTTGTCCTAGCAGCAATCTGAATAGCATACTGAGTATTTTTCGCCAAATTAAATAGTTCAGCAGACTGTGTCACTGGTATATCTTGATGCTCCCACTGATCCAAATCGGCAGTTGGAGTTTGAGTATAAAATATCTAGAAATTAGATTTCATTAGTAATGTCGGGTACACTTATCATTGCAGAATAAAAAAACGCACTTTATATCCTAAGGCATCAGTTAGCACAGCCGGTGCGTCCCACCAAAGCTCGACAGAAGAGTCAGAAGTGGCTAAACCTTGGACATTCTGAGGTGGTGGTAAAAATATTGCTGGTGGTCTAAATTCAACGGGATGACTCCAAGGTCCAGGACCTACAAACAGTATTTGTTTCAATAAATTCACCAACTTCACTACGATAAATGTCATAGAAAAACAAAAACCTTTTGAAGTGTGTGCCTGAATTTTGACACTATAATCGGTATCTCTGTTTAAATCTTTAAAAACGGTTCGTAAACTAGTCGTATTTCTCTTTCTAGCTCCATCTACGTCAAATTTCTTCTGAAAATGGACGGTATAATTTACAATTTCCCCATTTTGGTGATCCAGCGGTGGTGGATCCCACCAAATAACAACTGAAAGTGGTGACTGGAGGACATACGAAACATTCTGTGGAGCCATTGTAGGGACTACAAAAAAAATAAAACAAAGTTAAGAAAATAAAAAAAAAAAAGATTGAGCATGAATCATTACTGACCTCCATCAGGAGTTTTAACGTATCCCACTGCTTCCTGACCATGTCCAATCTGATTTTTACCAGCTACTCTAACTTCATAAATAACTCCCTTATCTGAAAAAAGTATACTATGACGATTGTACAAAATGAATTCTGAGTAAAACTTGTTACCTAAATTTTCTAGTCTAGTTTTATTAGCGTTTGGCTCTGGCAAGTCAATTTCCTTATGACCATGATGCCCTTTCTTGCTATAACGAAGACGATAACCCAGAAGACCACCATGGGTCTTATTTGGCTGTGTCCATCTTGCTTCAACAACTACAGGATTTTCCTGTAGCACTACTAAAGTAAGATTGGGACGAATTGGCACTAATTTAATAAAGTGATAATTAACTTGTGAAATCAGATTTTCCTTTCAAATAAAATGCTAGCATTACCTCCACCGATGGTTCGAATAGTTTTGACTCTACTACGAGTACCATCACCTTTGCGCGTAAAAGCCGATACCTGCGTTGAATACGTGGTATCTGGTTGAAGCCCAGTTACCAGAAACTCTTGCGCTTTGCCATCAGGAATGTCAAAACGCATGGGTTCACTGACTAAATCGCCAGCTTCATTCACTTCTTGAACGTGTATCTGGTAACCTCTGATAATGCCATTCCGATCATCGTCCAATGGAGGTTGCCACGTTACAAGTATAGCCGTTGAATTGACATTGGAGACGCGCACGTTTCGTGGATCGCCAGGCACTGCAATTACTTAAACTCAGTAATCTACATTTCAACATTAAATCATTTAAACTACTATAACAAAGAAAATAATAGAAGAGAAACAGCTTAGAAAAAATAGATCTGAAAAGCATTTTTCACATAGACCCATACCCCATCCAGATAAAGAAATTAATGTAATATGGTTTTAAAAAAAATGCCAACAAATAATTAAAATAAAAAACCATAAGAAAAGAAAAGTAGTTTAAAGACGACAAATTCGACAGAATATAATTGACAGTTTAGTCTAATAAATAAACGTAGATGTAAAATGACAGTATAGCATTAACATGTATATCTAGTTAGCAAATATTGCAAACAAATATAGTAACAAGAGAGAAGAGAGAGAAAGCAGTAGCAGAACAGCAACAGCAAAGATACAGTATCCTTTTAATTAATATAATCCCTCAATCGTCCGCAATGACCACTGTGACACTCAACTGCCGTCACGAGACACCGCAAAATACACCCTCCTTCTCTCTCTCTATTAGATTAAGTTTAGGACCTCCAAAATTGCTGTCGAAACTGCCCCTTACAAATATACAACTCCCCAAAACAGCAGTGCACAACCTGACCAATTTCAGTTGGGACCATCAAAAAAATATATCCAAGTTTCTCAAAAATAATTTAAAAAAGATTAACTAAGGACTTTTCTTTAGAAGATGATGGCTATCTAAGTAGGAATATATTATTGTCTGTCACACATTTAAAAATGTCATTTTGTCATTTATATCAAAAGTTAAGCAATCTTAATAGCAAATAATTATTATGATGTGTCGAGAAAGAGAGAGAGATAGGAGAGAAAGATATATGGGCTTGCAGTAAAGACAAAATGGCATATCATTATTTTTTTTTTTAGAAAATAAAATTCGATGAGAATTAATAAATATTAATAATAAATAAATCGATGACTTAAACATTAAAAACAAATATAAAAAAATATGAAACACTGAAAAATGGATAGAAACAGGGCATGAAAGAAGGAGAATAAGAACAGAAAACAGATATGAAACTTTTACAGAAATTTTAAATAACTGCTGATATACAAGTATCGGCCGAAAAAGTTGGGCACAAATGCCGCGACATATTTCAACGACACCCTTGATGAATGATTTTAAAAATAATTAAAAAAAACATCAGGCTAAATCAGTAGTTGTTTTACAATAAACAGATTGACCATAAATTACAAAATTAGTAGTAAAAAAAAAAGATTTAAAGAAAGGACAGAACCAGCAACCTCCATCAATAAATTAGTAATAATAATAAATCAAATAAAAGTTAAATTTATGAAATCTCTGGCGCATCAAAAATGATGACATTAAAAAAAAAACTTGCTAATAAATTATTATGTGTTAGTTTGCTATAAAACGTGTATGAATTAACCAGTACCGTGAAATAAACTAACGTGTAAATTACAATACATACAACAAATATTTTCCTTTCAGACTGACAGACGAACGACGGGATAGTATTTCCTGAAAATGTCCGGATACATGACAGACAAATTTGAGGAAAAATAAAGCGTTAAGTGACAAAACCTGAACCGGGGCAGTGAGTGATATTACAGGGAAGAGCGGAGCAAGGAGGAGTGCGGTGCGGTGGTGGTAGTATGTGTGTTCGGACGGAGGTTGGATCGTGCAGACAATCATCGGAATAAGATTATGATTATTAAGATATAATTATGTGACATTTAAATTTTCTTTTTACGTTAGAAAGATACAACTAAAAACAAAAAAATTATTAAAAAAAACTATAAACAAGAAGGATTAAGTAACTGAAAAAAGCAATCATGCGATTCTTAAACAAGCAAGACAAATTATTAAGAAATTAATACGAAAAAGTGCGAAAGTTCATCAATATAATCACAAAAAAACATTTTCGAAGCAAACAAATTCATATAAACCAAGATTTATGACTGGTGTTATATGTGCACCAGCGTTAAATCTTAATTCAAGAGTTATAATACGTATATTACTATAATAAAATCAGAAAACTATTAGCACAATAGATGGTAATTAGAAAGGAGTGCAACAGATAAGTGCAGTGCATAGATATTCAAATTGAGGAATATTTTTGCTTTTATTGGAACCCGACGAAGGTGGGCAAGCATTGCTATACGTACCATCCTCGTCAGTTCGTACAATAATAAAGGAAGAGGAAGGCCCATCCCCGACCACGGTGCCGGCAAGCACCAAGATCTTGTATTCTGTCCATAGCTTTAAATCGTCCAACAAGTAGGAGTAGGAGTGTCGTTGAGGGTCGGCGGCAACGACCTCAGTTTTAAGTTCCGACGCCTCAGACGCCACTGGCACGTATTTGATCTTATAGTAGGACAGCTGGCCATTTTGCTGGTCGGGTGGAGGGGGTTTCCAGTGCACACGGATGGATCGGGAGGACACAGCTTCGCCTTGCACTTCTTGGGGTGGGGCACCTGGAACTGCGGAGGAGGAGGAGGTCATGGGTCACAGTGCAATTGGGATAACACATAACTCAAGCGGTAAGATTTGTATCAAAAATTATCCATTGAAATTATAAAATTTGAGTTAATTAACCAGATTATAAAATCAAAATATAAAAACTCTTAAGAAAAATAAATCCAATTAAATCAAGAATAAATTAATTAAATAAAACTCCATGTGTTTTTTTTTTCACACTGGTCATCAGTCATCACTGTTTTACAGTATTAAAATCTAACTTCTATTTATAAACGTAAAAACGTAAACAAAAAATAAATAAAAAAACCAAATCAAAATAAATTAAAGTGAACCAAAATAAAAAGACAAAAAAAAAAAAAATAAATGTATACGCAAAGGGCAGGGGTGTGTGACGTGTTCCATGCGATGTGTGGTGCTGTGATGGTTATATAATGGCTAAATTTCAGGTTTAATGGGACATAACAACAAAGGTAATAAGTATAATAGTAACATAGTGCAAATGAGGCTGGGATATGACATATCAATTCCTCTCATGCGAATTTATCACCTCAAAATAAAACCCTTTAAACTTTTTTTGTGTGTCTGGTGTATAATTCCACCCTAATGATCTATTTCTTATGCATGCACTACGCGCAGCTATTTATAATTTTATAAGCAACCGACAAATTGCATAATCTACAAGAAAGTAAAACAAGTGTTTCCCTAAAATGATAAATTAAGAGCGCTCCCAGCAAGAAATTATAAGACAGTCACAACATTTAACAAAAAATATGAATGAAACAAAATTATAAGTTACTTTTCCTGTGATGTGATGTTGAAAATTATTTTCCTATTATAGACTAAAATTTCAATGAGTCCTCAAAATGTCCCTTTCGAAATACTGTAATCAACTTTTAAAGCGCGTCTTAACACGTCACAGATCCCCTTAATAATATAGCAATATGGTTCACTTTAACAACTACGATGAATGGTTTCATTATTTTCTTTCTCCTTCGTTAATGCTCTGCCCCAAATGTTAACAAACACCACCAAATGTTTAAATAAAAAACACAAAGCATAACCGAAAGTGATGGACTTGAACCTTCTAAGTTTACAATCACGAATTTATCAAATCTGAAGTTTAATAATTTGTTTCTAAAAAAATTTAACGCTTCTGTTGATGATAAAATAGTCAAATCCATCTCTTTCTTCACTTACCGAACTGTTCTGTTTTAACCATGATGCGATGCGATGCAGCCCCTTCACCATGACTTGATCTGGCTGCAACCCACACATAATAAATAGTGTTTGGTGCTAATGATGTCAGTGTATAATTTTCTTTATCTGGAATGCTCCTCGAGTGAGATTCTTTAGTATAGGTATCATTCCAGTAAAGCTGATAACTAAGAATAGGATCCACCAGTTGAGATGGCCTCTGCCATGTCAACTGAACCGAGGTAGCCGAATTGGCGACGCTTCTTAAATTCGTAGGTTGACTAGGCACTAATAATTAAAAACAGCATTTAAGACATTTTCAAAAACACCGTTTTAAAACATAATTCCACGTAGTTCGCATAGACTTATTGGGTGAATATTCTGGTTACCTCCTGGCTGACTTTTAACTTGTACTGATGACGAGGGTGGTCCTGGACCAATGGCTGTATAAGCCTGAACACGAATTGTGTATACACTATGAGGAATGAGATCCGATATCGTCGTCAATTGATTATTATCCACTAATTGTGTGTTCCATTGAGTTAAGACTAAATCGGGATTCGTAGTGTAATAAATTTTGTAACCCTGTTACATCAACAAAAATAAAATCATATAAAATGTGACAACTAATGAAATAAGAGCGATGTTACCGTCACAGCTCCGTTTGGCTCTTCTGGTTCATCCCATTTAATGATCATTGTAGTCGCACTCAGTGGCCGAGCATGTATATTTCGAGGGGCACTACCAGGTTCTGTTGAAATTAGCAGTAAAAATAAATTAGAAATGTAAAATAAAAAAAAAGTTAAGTAACACATATGCAGTAACATGTGTAACATGTAAAACAAAAGCTGCAAATAAATGTCTCAACAATTTCTTTAAAAAAATGATTAAATAATATAATTAAGTAGAAGCATCGGAGCTGCAATAAAATGTTAATTAAAAAATTGATTAAGATCCTTGAAAGCATCGACATAATTCAATATCACACAAATGAACAGCAACAAAATTATTATACAGTACAAGTTTAAGAAAAGAAGAAAATCGATCTTACTTTGAGCACTTAGCCTTCCTTCAGGTGGCAAGGCTGCTTTAAAGTGAAGAGGAAAGAGTGTTTAGAAAATAATCACACATTTAGATAACATATCAATTTAAGTACAAAACTAAAAAAAATAGGATTCAATTCATTTAAACATAAATTAGTAAACAAAGTCGTCAGAGAACACAGTAAACCAGTTGGTTAGTAACAAAACTGCCTGAAATTGCAAACATCTTCGCTGTCAACCAAACAAACAAATGCAATTGAGCGTCATTATTAAACATTACAAGTTATTATGGCATCTCCCATCATCTTAATGCTTCATATTAATTTCATTGACAAAATCATTATTTTGTAGATAAACTTACTGCTGAATCCTTCCGAAGCGACTGAATTAAAAGCATAAAAAGGGGAAATTACTAAATATTAATAAAACTGCCACAATTTAAAACGTATATGAAAACTTTTACCAGTCTGCCATTAATAAATTTACTAAACTAAATGGGATAATGTAAACGATATATCGTCGGCTTCATAAGAAAATCTTGTAGCTCCATGACACTACCAGGATCAAAGAAACGATACCAATGTAAATTAGCCTTCTTTCATTATAAAAACTATACTGAAACCAAAACAACTGATCGTTTCTCTTAATATCAATAAAAAAACGAGAGAACTACTTATTAAAGTTGGTACATTTTAGTCTCATTATTGATATTAAAATGAATTCACGAGATTTTCTTATGTAAGCGACGATATTAAACCCAATAGAAATAGAATACAGTATAAAAACAAACTAGTATTAATGTTTCGTGATTACAAGCCCAATTAGAACTTGTACATAATACAAAGACAGTCTACTGCATCAACTTATGAATGATTTAATAGCTAAACCGCTGGGGAAGATAGTCGATAACGAAAAAAAAAATTCGTGAAATTGAATGAATAATTTGTTTTTCCCTTATGTACGTAAACGCTCACTGTAGTATCCAATTTCGAATAGGCATGGATATGGATAAATACTTGGGTCCATTCAACTACCGTCTGCATTCATAACAGTCTATCTAGAACTACAAACTAACTTAGAGTAGCAGTCGTCGATACCTGGTCCATCGAGAAAACGTCAGTCAGTAAAGTGAATGAAATAAATACACGGTTAAGTAAGGAGAGAGTAAGTTAGCTTAGCTGGCATATTAGTAGTAGTTTCAAGTAAACGAAATTGGCATATGTCTGAAGCTCAGATCCAAAATATGCATTGCGTTGTTAGCTACATAAACGGTATGCCGCTTGGGAAATTTGGATGCGCTTTTACTTTGTTGGATCACTTTCTTGTTTACTCGGGCAGCTCTTTGCCTGACGTACGGATTGCAATTTAATATCAAAAAGTGCTTCACAATAAATGCATCTCATAATTCAATTGCTAAAGTATTTTCTCACTCATTTTAAATGTTTTTTAAATGTCTATGAACCTACAGTAAATTTAAGAGTTCTTCATCACTCAAAAACGTCAAGTAAAATAAATATTCACCCAAGTTAAAAATAAAAAAAAAGTTAGATGAAAAAAAATGAGTCGTGCGAAATTGCAAAGAAATAATGAAAACATGTTTTCAACAAGTCGGTTTATACAGTAGATTAAACCTTATATTTAAGATACTTTTATGAATGGCTTCTTTGAGTAAATGATGTGATGCAAAACTAAATGCATCTGTGATGTTTCTCTCCCACTCTTATTCTTTATACTATATTCTACCTATACTTTTACAATCTCTCTGCCATTTAGGCGTTTATCTTTACTGCAGCTATCTCACCTCGGCTGATAATGTTAACGCCAATAAACGAAAATAAAATAAAAAAAACTCTACGCATCCTTTCTCGCTCTTTTAAAGATAGAGAATTAGTCCGACAAAATCCCTATTGGTTGAATAATCGCCTTTTGATTGCAGTTTTTCCTTGTTCAAACTTACAAAATTCTCTTCCCCACCGCTTACACGAGCTATTCTTGGCCTCTTAATCCTCAACTGCACAGTCACTATTACAGAACCTGCGACAGCCAGCAACACACGTGGCGCGCGTCTCACGCGGATGGATTAGTGCCAAGCGACCGTGTAATTAATAAAGGGTAAACAGACACATCAATGCGACATGATGAATAAATTGTCATGCAGGATCGAAACGTCTTGTATATAGCTAAAAACTTTTAACTATAACATCGTCTCATTCCACTTCAGACAGCTTTTAAATTTCTCTATTAAAAATTTAACTTGACTGCATAAACATTACCTGTTTCGCCTGTGGTTATTATGGCTGCTGAGCTGGGAGTTCCTCGACCTATGCTGTTTACTGCTACCACATAAAACTCGTATTCAGTGTAGGCATTCAGGTCTCCAATTGTGTAGTACATAGTCGTGACTCCACTAACTTCTGAGTATTCCAGATTAGCAGCTCTCGATTTGTATTGAATAACATAATATAAAATGGAATCTGAGCCGATGTCGTAGGACCAGGCCAATCGTACAGAGCTGGCCGTCACCTCAGACACCCGAACATTTGTTGGAGGGCGAGGCAAGGCTACTTGAGTAAAATAAAGAAATGAAACGTAACCAATTAAAATCATTGTTTATATATACGCTGAAGCGAAGTCTGTTATATTGATTTACCATTTACTTATAAATTATTCACAATAGAAAAACAAAACCAAATCTCAGGTGCTCACCTTGTACTAAAACCTGAGTTCCTGCCTGAATGTTGCCCAATTTGGAAGAAGCAATGCAGGTGTAGTTTGCCGACTCTTGAACGTTTTCTAGAACCAAAACATTTTTTCCAATTGGTGGGTTTTCGTCGGGCGTTATATCAATCGCGCCTTTGCGCCATTTAACGACTGGCATGGGGGAACCCACTGCCACGCAGGTCAGATTTAGGTCTGATCCAGGAATGACATCGTAAGTCTTCTCAGGTGGAATGGAAAACTGAGGAGAAACTTGTCTCACTAAAATACACACAAAAACATGAAGTATTGAATTCCATTGTATTACGCTTTCAGTCGCAATCGATTTTAAAGTAGAAGAAAAAACAAAAGAAGTCTACAACTGGTATCAAAATTCAGATAATTTAAAATAACTCCTCAATTTTAGACATTTGAGTACAAAGTAGGGAGCCTACCCACTCGAAATCTTCAAACTAAAAGGTTTAAATCAAATATCTAATGAATAAAACAAAACGACATTCTTTCGGTCAAAATGAAATGCTGATGACTCGACAACAAAAGAGCAGATAAAACACAGTAGTCATGACAAAAACTCAAAGAAATGCTGTTAAAGTAAAGATTAATTAAAAAGTAAATGTCTTGAGAAAATACTGTATAACATCTTTCTTTACTCAGCAGTTTAACTGCAAACTTAAGTTAAAATAAACATATGATATTTTAAAGCATACAATTGTGTATAAGATGAAAAAGTAGTGCATTAAATGCTCGTTTAAAAGCTATTGGCATGTTGTATCTTGAGGGAATTTTAAGAGTAGATAAGTCAAGATCTACTAGTAGCTAACACAGACACGCGAACATCATTTGATACAGCAATCATCGTTAATGGAAGCCGGACTATTACTATTATACCCTATAAAATAGTGGATCACACACAATCTGGCGCCTGTTTCTACACTAGATCTTACAATCCTATACTAAAATATATCGCCACCGCCCATTCATTCCAAAGCCAAAGGGCTCTACGCATCAATTTAACCAGCCATCTGCCACACACTCATTCTAAGACACTTCTCCCTTAGTTGCTCATTCTCGCAAGGCTTCTGCGTTACGCTTATGACCACAATTAAATTAGGAAACAGACAATAACTGCACGAGTCACTGCATTTCACCACGCAGCATTTAGTCATGGGTGAACGAGTCACAATAGGCCACCTTGTCACACTAGCGATTGACCGAAAAAGTGCCGTTAAAAATCTACATTTGGACTAGCTTTGTTCATTTATTTTTTAATTAAAAATATCATACATACCTCTTACATGAAGAACCGCACTGTAAGAATATACAGTACCATGAGAATTCTCAGCTACACATTCGTAACGTCCTTCATCTTCCTCACGACTGTTTACAATTTGTAAAGAACCAGCTAAAAAATAAAAAAGAACATGATTAAGAACAAAAAATTCACAATAATTTAATTAAAACTCGAAAACATTGTGACCAGACACGGTGTAAAATGAAGATGACAGCAAGCAATTTTCAAATTTTTACGGGATAAATCCCGCAGTTACGTAGTCGCAATGGTTACGTAACTACGGTATAAATTACTATATATAAGGAACAGATCTCATACTAACGTTACGCAATAAAGACGGCGTAGAATAACATTACGTAATTTTGTTAACGTAAAATAAATTTCAAGCTCATTTTTGAGTAATTTCTCTATTATTTGACGTTTTAAAAACATAAAAGATTTAATTTCTATCGTTTTCAATGTATTCTCAGCATACTTCTTAACATTTAATGAAATCTTTTTATGGGACCCAGTAAAATTTCGTTTACTACACATTTTCAATGGGCGTTTGACTGAAGTAAATCCAGAGTATAGTTCGTTTACAGTTGACTAAACGTGTATGGTTTCTCGACTACTTTTACAAAAAATAAATGAAGTTTTCTTCTTTTCTTTCGTGCTTTTTTCCCTTACATTTAGATTTCAATACTTATATTATATACTTATTTATACTTGAAAAAGTTGCTCTATTTTAGCCACATCAACAAGCACATAAATTTTCACCACAACAGTAAATGGCGATGTGTGCTGTGCATAGCCGTAGCGGCCGTATAAAAGCGAAAAAGTACATAAAAAAATCCCACCCACCCAACCGACCAACCAAACTCAGACCATCTATTTCGTTTATATGGATATAAATGATATGTAAGGTACCATATAAGAGTGCAAAGTTCGACGCTACATTATTACATATACAGTATTACAGTTCCTATAAGGTTTCACATTTTATTGCCAACTGTGAATTTGCCTTGCAGTGCATGGCCGAGATTTAGCTTAGCTTAGAAAAAAAAAGTAGTAAAACTGTATGGATATCGTCAAACAGTATATAAACAAAAGTCCAAGTCCATTTCATTCACCTTTAAAAGAAAGTGAAAACTGCATTTTAATGCAAACACATGACCGATCCGCCTCAGCAGGTGGCATATACATACACACACAATGTATAACTCATTTAAATGAAATAAACCCCGTGAAGGGAGAAACACACGTGGGATAAAGATGATAATATAAGAATCGAGAAACTGAGCTCACACGTGGAGTCACACGCACATCTGTAATGCAATAACATCACTATAAAGTGTTACCAAAGCATTACAGTACTTTCAAACCCCCCTCTCTCCAAAAAAAAAAATGAAGAAAAAAAAAGCTTAAACGAAAACCCGCAATGCCGGTTACCCCCACCCCCTAATATTTAATATCGATCACAGTGAAGCGCCAAACATAAGCCAAGAAGAGGGGGGAGGCGTCAGAGCCACCACACAATACAAGTTAGGGCCCTTTCTCAATGATTTTTTCCGTGTCTATGAATATTTCAACATACTGAAAATCCGGAAATTGCGATAGAAGTTCTATTTGTGGTCACATTTTTTTTACTCCCTCACTCTCTATTATTTTTTTTTACAAATAAAGGTTTCAATACCTTACAAAATAAATAAATAACTTCTAATGCCATGTGAAAAATCATCTGGCAAAGCTGTACGTACAAATGATACCGGGTAATAATAAGATTTGATGTGAATTATATTATTCCTGTAAACAAAAAAGAAACAAATATTTGTGGTAAGCAATGCAATTTAGCAACACATATCTTGCTATCACTCTGTACTGGTTATTCATTGTATAAAAGAATTATTTAATTCAAAAAACAAAAAAAAAATTGCCATTGTCAAATAAAGATCATCTCGTAAAGGTTTATTAAAGAGGAGTTTTTCATAGGATTGTTTTTTCTAGAAAATGCAATGTGAAAAGTAATTTGTTCATTGCTTGTTTGATGCAGTAAAGTAAACGACTCTCCTGGATTTTAAGTACACACAATAAAAGCTTCACCTTTCCAAATCAAAATCTAAACGAAATCACCGTTAAAGGAAATAAACTTTTCCTTTTCTCAAGTATTTTCCAACTGCTTACACTTAAATGGTGCTTTGTCTTTATCGAATTAAATTTTCAGCCGCTTTGCTCAGCCAACTTAATAATTCGATCAATGCAACGGCAAGGGAATGATGAGAACCTCTTCAGGTTATTAAAATTTCAAGACCACTAACAAATGCTACGTAACCCATTCTGATATAATAATGAGGCACTTTGACTGAGAAAGAATGAACGAATGAAAAGCAAATAAATTGAAATCCCACACGTTTAGTACCAGTATGACCTAAGTTATTACTTGCATCGACACCGATATCAAACTTCTACGTTAAACTGTTGAAGTTCCAAAGCTAAGAAGACCTTGCTACATTCACCTGACGTTATCCCCTTTAACTGAAACAATCGGGAACATATTTTCAGTCAAAATTCAGAAATTAACAGTGATTTCAATACCAACAAACTAACAAACTTTAAAATAAAATAAGCAATAACAATATCGATAATAAGAAAACCTGAAAAACAGTAACTTTTAAGTGTCAAATTTAAAATATAAATGAAAATTAAGTTCAATTTCATTTTCTATACCTATTTGGATTATTTCTGTAAATGGAAAGGGGAATTGCAATCGGCTTACACCGCGTCTGGATATTTTTCGAGTATCGATTTTATTCGTCGGAAATAAGTTTTCAATTTAAAATGCAATAAACACCTAAGATTTCAACCAAACTTACCTTGACCACCTGATGTTAAGATAGAAAATCGGTTCGTCATTTCTACAGGTAATGAATTTTTGAGCCAAGTGATTGTAGGTGGTGGGTTTCCAGAAACATGACAAGTTAGCACTGCATTGCGACCTCTTTCTACGGCTTTCTGTTGAGGGTGAGACAAAATGCGTGGAAAGCCCACCGGCAAATGATCATCTGTAAAAGAATAAGGAAAAAAAAAAAAAACACAATCAGATTAAGGTTTTATCATTAATTACTGTCAAATATCTTTAAGCTATTTATATCAGGAAAAGAATTTCCAAAAAAAAATTAACGCCCCTCTATCTCTCCCATTTGTCTGCTTTACCATTCCATCCATTTCTCACCCCTTTTAACCTTATAATAACTTTGTGGGTAGTCTATCTATTATAATCTATGTCATTTCTTTGCTATAACCACCATTATGGATGCACGTAATAACAAACATAACATTATATACTGTGCAATGTACACACATTCTATAGTGTTGGGGAGAAAATCAAACAGCTGTTGCTATAGCAACTCAAAACACAAATACACAAAACTACTGTATATCAAAGTTAGTTAAGGTGGAGGGGGCTCCGACAATATGCATTTTTACAGTGGGGTGGAAGGGAACCCACTTCAATCTTCGACAGAAAAAAAAAAAACACCAAAAAAAAAAAGTCAATTTCAGCAGCAGGAAAACAAAAACAATATTTTGTTTTCTCAAAAGTGGAAACAACAATAAGTAACTTGCAATTGATAACATAACACTAACATCTATTGCAACTACAACCAACAAAAAAATCACATATTTACAGGGTGAACATCAAATATGTGCTCACATATCGTATGATCACCTTGTGAAAAATACTATACAAGTGGACAAAGAAATTACAGTCCATCGTATTTTGTATCTCTTGATATACAGACAAGACTAAAAAATTGATGTGAATCGGAAATGGCATAGTGCGTGCATGTTGAAAACGATCAATATGAGTTGAGATACATATAAGCAGAAAAAAGCAAAAAAAAAATGTAAAAAAAATAATAGATAGCCAAGGTCTGATACACGTATGCATACATTGTTATAACATTATGTTAGTGGACGGACCCACCCTCATTTATTGCTCATCCTCACTCTATCTACCACCAACTACTCCACATACATAAGGTACAAAAAAAAACTGGAAGCAACAAAAAAATTATGGGGTAACGATAGGAAGCCATGCGAAGTTGCATGCTGCAATTTAACAAATCTAAATTATGTACACCGTGTATAGCAAATGCCACGTAAAAATATACGTTCTCCACTCCATGTTTGTTGTGTTCAAAGTTGGGTTGTTTGTGTATGAGTGTGTGGTGGGGAGAGAGAGAGAAAGTATATGAGAGATGTACATGTAGGAGCATTCGATGAAATGAATATTCGTGAAGCAACTTGTGTTGCGTGTTCCACAAGCATATCCTTTTTAATACACGTAATAATATACATACAAAAGTGCCAGTAGATCAACAAAGTAAAGCTCCAGCTTCTAGAGCCATTAGATACAGCACTATAGGGGAAAAATGTGTGCACCGGATGGTAATTGCAATTGTAACACTTGTTTCAATAGCAAGAAACAGTCCAGTTTCTTTTTTAGTTCATTATTTAAACTAAGACAAGAAAAAAATGAGACAGTTACCTATTGGAACTGTAAAAAACAGTGCTCCAATGTATAAATCCACCCGGAATATACAATACTGTGTATCCCCTGTAAATTACCTTGCAATTCCATTAAAAAAAAACGTGGTCGATAAAACTGCGAACTAGCTGTTATATAATTGCTTTACCGTTTACAACTTTTACACTGTAAATATTATCATTAAGTAACATTTTACAATTGGTGCAATGCAAAATACAAAAAACGCTTACAAAATTCAAAAATTTAATAAGTCAAGTGGGTGTAACATTGCTAATTAACAAGAAAAAATATTAAAAACGCCATCAGGCTGTATCGTTATTTTTCTTGCTATTTTTTTTAGGTAGTTAAACTCATGCATATCAAATAATCAGAGATTGTGGATGACAATGCCTTTTTTATGTTATGTACGCGTGCCCTACCTACAGTGCCATGAATACCTGATTGATTTAATCAGAGTAACACACATGTATAGCAATAGGAGGACAGTGCTGAAATGCCAAGCCACATTTTACTGCTTTGTACATACAGTGTAATACCAAACAGCCCGTTTTTAATAGTGTAAATGGCCTCATTGCAATCGTTAAATGTGACAACTGCAGCAGGACAATAAAATATAAAAAGAACCCGACAATTTGTGGCAATTGCTTATAAATAAGCAGTATAATATTATGATGCATATTGTAGTAACATAAAAAAAAGAATAATGAGCAGCGATATTGTATATTATTTGCTAACAAGAAGTCAACAGATAAAAGAGTAAAAATGTCGCAAAAAAGCTGAAAATCAGATTAATAATAGTGCAGTTAAGTAGTAAAAGTATAAAAATGATTACTTATTAGTTATGATTGTTATGTGTTGTCGATTTAAAAAATAACACAGGTCTTAAATCCGCATTGCAGTTATATTTTGGGGAGCTGCAAAATAGCTTTTATTTATTTGCGTATACTTTAATACACAGTAAGTTTGAAAATTTGATCTGCCTTAAGCAACTCACGTAAACTACGTTTTTGTTTAATCATTCACAAAATGTACCCTCTAGTCGTGTTGAGCAAAAGGAAAACAATAGAGAACCTTCAAGTATCAACTATCAAATATACCAAAGCAAAGTACACACAACAGAAACAATAAATTCGGAGTTGATTTTGTTGGGGTTTTTTTTTTCTTTGGAGCAAACCGGCCATCGTGATGCTTTGCTCTTCAATGGCAAACTTGTTTTTTTTTTATTTTTTTTTTATTATTGTTACTTTTTTTTATTATGATCAAATGGCATGCGAGATCTCCATTTACAATAAAGCGATATTAAGTAAATCGGAAAAAGATTCATCGCTAATTCGAAGCATCAACATGGAACAGGAAGTGTAAGAGAGAGAGAGCGAGCAACGAAAAAGACATGAAATAACAATTTCCATTAATATCCTTAAGGCAAAAACCTTCATAATAAAAATATGTAAAAATCAATTTCGGAACTTTCTAAGTCATTTTAAACCATATTCAAAAATTAATGACTTTTGCATCGCCGAAATCGATTTATAAACAACCTTTAAAACTTACACAGTACACACAACCATTTAAATAAACAACGATGAAAATATTATTGCAAACTAGGAAAATGCCAGTCAAGTGGAAGATTATGCTGTAATGCTTCGAATTTAATGTGATATTTTATCAAACAGATTTAAAGCATTAACTCCAATTGCATTTCAATAAAAAGCGATGCAGTAAAGCGACTAAAATGTATAAAGCATCAATTGTAATTACGAATCTTTATACACTAATTAACAGCACTGTCATTACAAAATCATCTTCAAATTAAGAAGTTAAGAGCCTCAATTTATACGAATTAACGAAATTCGTCAACCGTAAAAATCAACTAGTTCATGATCGCATTTTATGGTCATAGCTGAAAAAGATTAACCTTGTTGACCAAATACAGTTTTTACAATAAGAGTATTTCACAATAATGTTTTGATGAGCATCATTCCCAAGACAACATCCGGTCAAATAACAGTAAAAGCTACTGCATGTTAATTTTAATAGAACACCACTGACTTTTCCTACCAACCAACCAACTCAAGCATCAACAAATTCAACAATATTGTACAACGTATAATTGCACAGAGCTGCGATTAGCAGTGCTTACCAACTTGCAAACGTAATATAAAAATACAAACTAAAAGAAAAAAAAAATTCGCTTAAAGAAATCGATGTGTATGTGTATGGATTTCCAAAAAAGATAATGAACTTCTTCTCAAATGGCAATCTTTTCTAATTCACACTAGTAATAAAAGAAATGGCTGCAATTTCACACAGTATTACTTGTAAGTGGGTGGATCAAAGAAATGGGAGAAAAAAAGAGTTTAAACTATTAAAATATTTCAAAGTCAATCATATTCATACAACATGTTAAAGCAGATACGAGCATTTGCAATGCGCTTTAAGGCTTTTGTCAACGAATTTCACTGACTTTTCTCAGATAAAGCCTAAAGAACTGACTCAAGACATATTTTTCCAGGTCAGATGATTTTTCATTAACAAAATGAAAGCGAAAAAGCAGCTATTGTATATTTATACGGTACAAGTTCAGTTGTACATGTACTGTATCATATCTACAATGTAACAAAAATAATAAAATTCAAAAATGAAAATGTACAAAGTGATTACAAGATATGTACGGCAAGAAAGTCTCATTTCTTTATTGTTAGTATGTTTTTGTGAACCTATCTTATGATCACCCTGTCTATGCATCATAAATGTATAATACAAAAAAAAATTTAATACTTATAAAACTGTCAACGTGTTTTGAATTTTTATCAGATTTAAAAATATAGTTTGCATGTCTAAAATATTTTTATGACATTTTCGCATTTTAATTTTTTTATTACGTTTTTATGTAATGAGTAATAGTGCGTAGTCAGTGCCCAATGTTTCGCTCAAAGTTGACGACAAAAAGATAAACAATAGTAACAGAAAAAAAATTAAATAAAAAAAAAAACACATTTTATCAAGTTGGACGATGGAAGAAAATTCTATCGGACGTCTTTGTCCATCTGGTGGAACAAATGGAGCAACCGACGAGTCCCTTGCAGCTACTACACACACATTCAATCCAAAACTGTCATCACCGATTATTTTAATTCCGTTTTACGTCGGCTCAAGAGTGCATTTGCTCCATTGGATAAAATAAAATCCTTTCAAATCTTATCAGATAAAACGTAAATGCAACTCAAAATAAGTTGTATGCGAACAGGCTAAAAAATACATTCAACATTGAAGAAGGTGCTGCTAGCCAACTGGATGAAAACTTGCAAGAAATCGAAAAATAAAATAAAAAAAAAACAGAAAAGAAAAGAAAAGAAACGTAAAGAAGAAGAAAAAAGTATTCACAACTTTATAAATCTTATATACAAACAGATGCCCACGACTACCTTCAAGATGTACGACTTTAAATTTTAAAATTTAGAAAAAATTCTCTTTATTTTTTGTTGCAAAGTCCAATAAAATTGTCTAGTAACAATAAAATGATCCTGGTTGAGGATTTCACACATAATAAAAACTACAAAAAAGTCGAAAGAAAAAAAGAAAAACGTTAGGAATATATTTCAATCCGATATCTTTCAACTTTATTCGGAAACTGAAATATTTTGGCAACCTAAGAAACTAGTTCATTTTCTTTTAGATTTCTTCTTTTTTTTTTTTTTTTTTTTGACTACACCTTAAGCCTGTACTCAATGACTGCAAAGTGTAAAAGCGAAGAAAATCACCTCAGGGGAGCCGTGAAATTGGAACATTTATAAATCCGCCTAGACTAAGCCATCAAGCCCCATCCATATATACAGTATATACTTTCCCCCAAAATAATATACACTGTACATGTGAAGGCGCACATTGATTGTGTGTGCATGATGTAGTGAACAAAAAAAAAAAATACAAGTAACTTAAAAGCTTGAAGAAATCACAAGAAAAAACAACCACACTAAGTTAGTACTAGCTCTCTATCACAATTTCGCCTTAAGATAAAACCAAAAAGCGATTACTATCAGAAAAACGTCAATCTGAATTGGTTTTCTTTTATTTTCTTCTCTTCAAAGATCGCCATTAACAAACTTAAGATGTGTCGATCTGCTTCTAATCTAATCACACGTTCAAGACTACTAACTTAGGAGAAAAGAGTTTACTAGAGATTTCATCAAAATGCAGTATACAGGTTAAGCAGTTCGTGTAGGGTAGAAGTCACTTATTAAAATTCTAATTAACTGGTGTAAACATACAGTATAGTTGATGACGAATTTGGTGAAGTCGCGAGAAAGTGGTCAGCATTTGGGAGACACAAAAGTCAGAAGAGACACTATGTTAAGATGTAGAATTAAACGATTTAG
>JAAFCF010003739.1:15244653-15255901 GCA_013389785.1 Helicorthomorpha holstii
ATGAGACAATAGACCATTGGAACTAATAAGAAATAGTCTCGTTTCTAGAATACTTTGATGGGAAAACTTTTTTTTTCAATGTCAAGAAAAAATGAGACAAAATGCCATTGGAACTAATACGAAATAGTCTCGTTCCTATAATACTTTGATTGAAAAACCTTTTTTTTCAATGGCAGGAAAAAATGAGACATTGGAACTGATATGAATTAGTCTCGTTTCTCAAACACTTCTAATGGAACTTTTTCTTTTCAATGGCAAGAATAGAACAAAACAAATAGTCATTAGAACTGATATAAACTAGTCTCGTTTCACGTACACTTTGATTGGAACACTTATCCAAAGGCAACAAAAAAACAAGACAAATTGACATTGGAACTGATATGATACCGTCTCGTTTATTAAACACTTGATTGCAAAAATTTTCTTTTCAATAACAAAAAAACAAGAAATTGCCATTGGAACTAATAAGAACTAGTCTCGTTTGTTGAATACTTTGATTATAAATCTTTCTTTTCAATGGCAAAATAAAAACAGGACAAATTGCCATTGAAATTAATACGACATGGTCTCGTTTGTTTATTGGCACTTTTTCCCCACAAAAATAAAAAAACCGAGTCAAAACGCCGTTGAAACTAAAAAAAACAAAAAACAGTGTTCCAATTACAATAATCACCCTGAGCAATGGAAAAAAACCCAGTAATTTGCTTGATTAAATTATATCCACAACTAACAAATTTAAATACTGCACTTTTGGCCACGTCAAAAGTTCTGGTACAATGCATGTCAAATTAAATTATGCATGATTTTTATGTGACTCAAGACATGCATTTAGGTGACTATTTGCGATTACTGGGAAGAAACTAGCTTCTACCACGAACGTAAATTGATGTGAAACTTTAATTTTTGATTCATTTTATGAAAACATGAGAGTTTCGAATTAATGAGCTTGCGTATTCGTGTCTAGTCCAACTCCATAAAGGCTTTCTTAAAACCATACATGCTCTGTAAAAACCCAAGTATCCAAAAACCTTTTGCATTATTAATTCCAACTCTTTATTCATGTGTTGTACTTTAAAAACTAAACTCAACTACGAATTTTCTATACACCACACAACATACATTTTTGAAAACGGAATTCCTAAAACTGAAGCTTAGAAAATATAGCTTTCTAAAAGCTGAATGGCTCTCAGGTGAATAGAAAAGGACGAAACATGTCTAATTTACACGTGCAACTTTGGCTGTATGTGTATTTGTAAGGAAGACTTTTGTTAGAAGCATCTTCTTTCTACACACAGTATAGAAAATAGGAAATTCGTGCATAGGTGAATACACAATCTAATGGTTAAACGCCTTAGGGAGATATCGCACTTCACCGTAAATGTCGCGCACGTACATCTTCCCAGTGACAATATTTAGGCGAAAATGAAGTCAGTCTCCATCATCAAATTACCATAAATTTTTTGTCACTCTTCCAGTTAAGCATGAAGGAGAGAAAGACACATTAATAGAGTTGAAACAAAGTAGCGTAGGATGTGAAGAAGTTAAAAGCTTTCATCGAAAATGATAAATAATGTGATGTCTAATTTAAAATGTGAACAGATCAATTTATGATTAGAACACTTGGGGGGACTGAATTTTTTTTAACTTTGAGTTTATAAATAGTGTACGTCATTTTGCAAGAAGAAACATTGCATAATAGATCAAAATATTCAGTCGTATGACTGATTCACAGTAATTAAGTAAGACGCCTGGTCATGAAATGAGAAAAACAATAAAAAAGTGAGACAAATATGCATTGCAACTTTGTAAGTAATCGCATTTCTTCACTGTTCTTTATGAACACATATCTTATGATCACCCTGTATATTGATGAGTTCATCATTCTCTATGTTCCAGCATTATGCACAACACTAAACAATCTAGTGAAAGGTTTTTCTTAAATCTTTTTCCATCCTGTTCTTAAACTCCTTTTACATGAGAACAAAATTCTTTTTCTTAGGTATCACTTTTGTTCAAAAATCATAGGTGGGAGTTGAATTTAAGTAATTACCCCGCCATATCCAATATAAGGTGCGTGTGTTCCGTGTTTGTCTACAAAAAAAAATTAATCGGTTTAAGTGCACGTACGTTGTTTCAGCTTAAACAGCAATTTCTTCTTTCCCAAGCTGTTTTTTTTTACTCTAAAAAAACATCAACAACAGAAGAGTTCAACTGTACATTACAATGTTTAGCATGAATCTTCCATATACTGTATGTATATTGTATACTCGTACAATCAAGAGCCATATAACGTGCAACATGGATGATCCAATGCATAAGATGATTGGATGGCACGCTAATACAGCTTTTTTTATCCTTTAAAATTAATTACCTATGGATGGATCTCTCACTCTTTAGTTTTTCATAATATAGAGAAGGGAGGGGTGGAAGAAATCACTAAAACTATCAAGCACCAAAACCCCCTTATTCAGCTGATATTTCAGATTGCACGTCACCAGGGAGCGCATGCCTGTATAAACACGCAAAATTGGCTCTGTTTGTATTAAAGGCAGTCAAACTCGATGAATTTTGTGTCACTTATGGACAATATTCATTGTCAAGGGAGAAAAACCAGCACCAAAATTCTAACTCGATGACCACCGAAAATTTAAGAGCAACGTCTTAAACTCTTTTCTTTGACAACTTTGGTATTGAATAACTGAGTTATTTTTGATGAAATGTTTGATTCATCTGTTCAGTGCTTAAAAGTTGTTAATTGACAAATGTCTATGAGATACTGTATTTTAGATAGACAGTTGAGACTATTTAATTGTTTTTAATAACACTTAAAACTTGTTTTAAATTTATCTATTTATTTCCATTGTAGTCCTACAGACTCATCTTGTACGTTTGTGAAGAGTTAAAGTGCTTCTACACAATTAAAAATGTTGTTTTCTATCTGATATTTAAAAAGCTAAGTTATTTTGTTGTAATTCGGTTAAACAAAAAAAAAAATCAGACATCCTAAAGTAAACTTCTATGTTCAAAAGTGAATTAATTCGAGTAATGTAATGCGCATTAAAAGTCAAATTGCCATTACCTTTCCAGCTGCAGAAAATAAATAAACTCCAAAAGTGATTTATAACAATGCAATAAATTTTACTTCCAGTGTTGACAAAAGCAACGTTAAAGGGCACTTAATACCGTATTGTGTATTGTGCTCAGCCTAAAAAGTTACAGCACCACGCAATTACGCAGCAAAAATTTAATTTAAAAAATTTTCACTACAGCCATTAGTTGTAGATTAATTAATTTTCGATTAAAAATATCGTTAATCACATTGGCTATGTAATTAGAAATTTTGCCAGAAAAACTTTTTCTAACCTTTCGATCAACAACAACACACACACGTTAATCCCTTATAAATAAAAAAACAAAATAGCAAAAATTTCACATGCAAAATAATTATTATTTTCCATAATGCCTTAACCATTCGGGTGAAAGATCTCTTGACTAAAACTTTCTCTACTTAATTGAAATAACAGATGGAATGGAACGGAAGTACTCTGATGTCAGAGCGACGGTAAGTTCCGGAAACTTGAATGCAAATTATCAGTTTCATTCATGTAAGAGACAAAACCCTGCTTTTATCAACTAATGCTTTTGCAAAAATTAAATTAAATTTGATCAGCATTACCTTTGATGACGACTAAATTGGCGTCAGCAGTGACGGCATCTCCAACTCCATTTTCAGCCACGCACTCGTAGCGCGCCTCGTCTCTTCCTGCCCTAACCGGTTCTATCCGGAGCACGGATCCCCCAGGGATGCTCTGGATCATATAACGGTTAACGGATAGCCGTTTCCCATTTTTCCTCCATTCCAAACGTGGTTTTGGATTGCCTTTTGCTTTACAAAAGAAACTGACAATCCCACCGTTGACGGCAGTCTGGTCACGTGGCCGTTCTTCGATTTCTGGAGGATCTGAAAACAACAAAATAAATTGAATGAGAAAGTGCAAAACTATCACATGACATATTATGTGTACGAGAAACCCTCTTATCCATCACTGCAGCTACTAAAACGCGGAAAAAACAACACGAAAACGCGCATAACAACAAGAACAATGAAAGACGATCCACATTTCGCAAAATGGCGGTGCTCAGCCATTTTGGGTGCTCCTAATAAATAACACAACAGTCCAGCAGCAACTCAGCTTGCTATACAATGCAAAAAATAGTTTCTTTTACAAATCATTAAACCCCCAAAATGAGGGCTTCCTCCTTAGTCGATTGGACAATTATGAGCAATCAGCTCAACCAGAGGATTGATAGTAAATAAATGGGCCAATTAAATGATCATAAAACGCCAAATCGTACGACTGCAATGCATTTCATTTATCTGTTCAAGCTACTTGAAAACAATTAAATCTAAATTAAATACTTGTTTGAAATACACGAAACAATCGACAGAAGAAAATTAAAACAAGTTAGAGTAATAAGGCTTCCAGACAAGCAATTTCAATGCTGAAATAATTACTAATGTTTCAACGTTTGCTCTTTCTCTCATCCATGAATCCATGATCCATCCAATAGCAGACGACAGAGGAGAAAAAAAATCAATAATGTAAACATTGAACTTGCCAAGAACTCCAAACATTACTCTACTCTCTCTCGACGCAATTAATTAGAAAATATAGCAAATGAGTTGAAATTAGAAAATATTTTTTGCATCGTGAACTTCAACAATACGCAGTAATAGGATCATTAGATAATTACTCGGAAATATTTCCTCAAACCATCAGTTAAAAATATCCATTTGTTTTTCGCGTTAATTTAGTACGTTTCATTTTAATGGAAAATTTTTGTTTTTGAAAAATATAACTTTTTTTATTTATTTTTTGGGGAGTTGGCAATGGAGAAATCGTCGCCAATGTTATTGTTGCCATTGTGCGTTCAAATAAACATCAAAGCCAAGAAGCCATATCGTTTACAGAAGCTCTGATTATATTTTCAACCAAAGAATGTGGCCTATGCTGTACGACACTATGTGGTCGGTATATACAGTATAATATTAATATAGTTGTCATTAGGGAACCAGAGAAAACAAAAATAGTAGGCTACTGAACGGATAAATTTTCAGCTGTTTTCATAACGTTAAACGGAAATGCGCTATCACAATAGAAACTACTAACATCATTATACATTAATATTATTACTGAACTTATGTTGAGTCCTATTCCAGGAGTGAGCAAAAAAAACTATGGAATACTGTATATTGGGCCAGATTTAGAGGTTTAGTGGTGTGCAAAAGAGGCAACCACACAGGGCTTTGAGTTTAAGCATAAATTATACTGATTTTGTAAGGAAATTTCGATTTTATTTTATTGTAATCACCCCTGTCCTATCCAATTTAATGTAAAGCACACCATGCAAGTTACCATTCATAATTTTAAGTTGTACTGAAATGGGTAAGCGATAATACGTTGAAGATGTTGTGTTTTTCTTATCTACAGAGGGCCATGAGCCATGCTATAGAGAATGAAAAGCACTGCATTTTCAGCGTAATGTGCATGTGTTGCTGTTTTGTTAACACTTGTGCACACAAGTGTAAGCGATAATACGTTGAATATGGCGTGTTATTATATTTTTATAATGGGTCATGTGTAATGCTGTAGGATATGAAAAGCACAACAGTTTCAGTGTAATTTCGGGTGTTACCGTTTCATTAGATTAATACAGTACTGTAATTATCATTGATAAAGATTGTTGGTTATTTAATTACTTATTTTAATATAATTTACTGACGATTTTAACTTAATAGATGATCTCTTAAATAGTTTTACTTCATAAATAATGATTTCTCGGACTTGCAATGATGTACTGGTACGTTAAGTCGAGAACTGCCTGTACTAACTTAAAATTAATAAAATACAAAATAAACACTAATTTAAAAACCTGTCGCACATTAAATTAAGTTTTTATTTTAAAAAAAAAGTTAGTAATCAAATCTAAATGTGAAGGATTTAAGTTTTTTTTTATTCTTTTCTAAAATCAATTAAACGAGTTCAACGTTTCAATTAAGCAAATCCTCCTGAGAAATTCCGCTCGTGCATTCTCAAACAAAAAATAAATAAATAAAAAACTAAATTAAATAAAATTTAAAAATTGAATAAAAAAATAAGACGCCCAATTCCTATTTTTTTTAGCTTCTATTCATTACGGCATAGGGAATGTTTAACAAGCGTTAAGTGATGGATACTGGCCAATGAACTTGCGTAATAATAAAAATCCGATTGTCTATTGTTAACTTTTTTTATATATTTGAAATGCATTTGCAGTGCAGTAAAAGAGGAAGTGACTTTGATCCTTATCGAAGTCTTGTACGTTTATACTTACGCGTTAAGTACTCTATATACTGGTACACAGTACTGTTGTTTCCATCTAGAAAATGAGCGAGGTAAAAAAAATAAAATGTACTGATGAAACAGGAGTGAAGAAGAATAAAAAGAAAAGTATTAAAAGAAAAAAAAAGAGAATGATATCTAAAAATGCTTTCAATGAGTTCTTATGGATAGAAAATATGGCATTTTTGGCATAAGTTTTATCACCTCAGGCATCATCACATCTCATGATTAGAAACAAAAGAAGAAAACGTGATAGATCGCTAGGTGTATTGTGAGAAAGTTGTGATACGCATAGAAATAAAAATATGTACATATACACTAAACTTTAATTTCCTTAACAATATTAAAACACGAAACAGTGATGGTAATAGTGACGACGAAATGATGATGATCAGTTGCCGGATGATTTTCTAAACAGGAACACTAGTTCACACATGACAAAAATAAAAAAAGGGACAACTAAGAATTTTGTACTCATAGCAAAAAAAAGCAAAGACACAAATTGGCATTGGAAATGAGAAAATATAGTCTCGTTTCTTTATTGCACTTACATTTTCATTACAAGATAAGAAATGAGACCAATAGCCATTGAAACTGATAATATTTAGTCTTGTTTTTTTTTTCTTTTCTAATAGAAAGAAATGAGACAAATTGCCATTGGAATTGAGAAAATATAGTCTCGTTTCTTTATTGTACTTTTTTTTCATGAAAAGATAAGAAATGAGACAAATTGCCATTGGAACTAATAAAATATAGTCTTGTTTCTTTATGGCATTTTTTATTTTCATGACAAGATAAGAAATGAGACAAATAGCCATTGGAACTTTTTAACTTTCGTTTTTATAGCAAAAAAGTTACGAGACAAATTGCCATTGAAAATAAAACAATTTAGTCTCGTTTCTTTATTCACTTTCTTTTCTTATGGAAATAAATGAGACAATTCGCCATTGGAACTGAAAAAATTTAATCTCGATTCTTTATTGACTTTTTTTTCTCAATTGTACAAAGATAACAAGACAAACCACCATTGGAATTGAGAAAATTTAGTCTTGTTTGTTTATTTTCTTATTTTTCTCATAGAAATAAATGAGACAAATCGCCATTCACACTGAGAAAATTTAGTCTCTTTTCTTTATGGTACTTTTTCCCTATGATAAGAAAATCCCATGACAATTTAGCATAAGAAACAAGAAAATCTAGTCTCATTTATCTTTTGGCACTTCAGAAACCTGTTTCAGTCAAGAAAATCACCCGGTAAACAAGTATAAAGTGGGAGGAAGAAAACCGGGATATGAAAAGTATATTAAAAAACTAAACTAAAACATAATGCCATGCAAGAAAATTTCGTCATAGATGAAAATTAAGAAGATGAGTGTTGGCAGGAGGGATGGAGAAAAGTTAAAGAAAAGAATCAGACGAATGAGTGGCATCATGACGATGAAAAATGGAGCAAATGTGTTAATGCATGTGTTTTTAAGATGATGCGTTATATGATCTTTATAAAAGTCATGAAGTAAACAATGTCGCATGTAAGAAAATTTTTTCCCCCTCTTCTTCTTTTCGAAAACAAAGACTAATAATAACAACAACAACAACAGCAAAAAAATAACACACAAAGTCCTAGCTAGGTTTTTGAAAAGCAAACGACATTCCCCCAAAATATAAAACCCAAAAAGCATTCATTACAGTGTTACCGCTTTTGTAAAAGTTGCAACAAAAATGCAATAAACGGAAACGGCATTCCAGTCTCCCTATTATTATCGATTTCTATATCGTCTTTGTGAAATTGTGAGCCCACTTTCAATTTCTCTCTTTAACAAAAGACACCTCCTATTATTTTCTGTCAGCAATATACACTTGTCTATTTAATAAAGACGTTTTAATCATCTATAACGATGACATTTAAGCGATGCTGATTATTGTTAACGCAAGGCCGCAATTACTTGTAATGAATACAATTACTTATTCGACTAAAATAGGATGTAATTTTAGCTGGCAAATTAATTTACCTATTACACAGTATGTATGCAGTATATCGGGTAATTTTCTAAATTCTAACACCGTTTTTTCTTAAAGTAAAAAAGAAACGGGAAAAAAAGCCATTGTAGCAGATGAGCTTTAGTCTCGTTTCTTTATTTTCGTTGCCCAAAATTACACGTAACAAGTAAAAAACACGCAAAAAATTTTTTTTTTCAATTACAGTAGAACTTTTATAATTCATTCAAGAATTGTTCACTAAGCTCGACACGTCGTCTGCTATTCTCGTGAGAAAATAGATGCTAAAATTCGATGAAAAGTAGTCGCTGTTCTTTATTGCACTTTTTACCTTACTGTAATAAAAAACGAGCAAAGTCGTCATTATAACTGATAAAATCTAGTCTCATTTATCTTTTGGCAGTTCAAAAACCTGTTTCAGTTAAGAAAATCACCCGGTAAACAAGCATAACAAGAGAGAAAATTGAATGGTGAAAAAGAAACTGGAAAAAGAGCCATTGCAACGAATGCACTTTAGTCTCGTTTCTTTATTGTCACTATCCAAAAATTACCCGTATCAAGTAAAAAAAACACAGAGGAAAATATTTTTTTAAACTAGAAGTTTTATAATTCATTCACGAATTGTTCACTAAGCTCGTCGCGTCGTCTGCTTTTCTCGTGAGAAAATAGATGCTAAATTCAATAAGCTTCTAATTAAGATAAGATGCCCTAGCTGTCGTAATCAACATAATTAGCAACACGGTTTCAGTTTTAAAAGCAATAAACTCCACTCTCTCTTTGCCTTTCTTGAATTTTTTCTTTACTCCCTCATCCCCCTTTTCCCCTTACCTTGTATTCAAAAACTACAACCACACGTTTTCCACATTTGTATAATGCAAAACGGCACTGAATTATGTACAGTTCTACTCAAGCACAAACAGTAATGCACATTAATTCGTTATCACGATGCATTAGAGTTGATTTACAAAGCAACAAGAAGCAAATAACTTATGAAAACTTCAAAATGAAACTCCCCTTTCAACTTTCAAAGGATGGCAAAACGCTATTTGATATGGAAATTTTCCTAATGTACAAATAACGCTGGCATAAAAGCCTAAAAAAAATTCAAAGCTAATAAAACAATTAAAAAAATCTTTGCAGTAAAAGTGAATCGGAAAAATTAACAATTCATGTGTGAAATGGTTTACTTGAAATTACTTCCTTTAACTTCAAATGTAAAGGCCAACAAAAACTAGTAAAAAACTCAAATTTAAAAGTTACCATAAAAGAAACGGGAATAAATTGCATTGCTTAACACAGACATTTTTCTCGTTTCTTTATTTGCAAAAATCACCATTAAAGATACATGGATAAATTCAATTGCTAACCATATCTAGTTTACTCGTTTCTTAATGACCAGTAAATTACACGTGAATCTGTACACACATATCGTACAATCACCCTGTAACACGTGATGTTTGTGTGTACAAAATGAATGGCTTCGTTAGTTCGTCAAAGCTGAGAACTTTGTGCAGCAATGACCCGCTTAGGTCACGGCAAATCGTCTATCTCTGCAGTTAGATTTTTCGGTTAGTATAAAATTACCACAAATGACTTAGGAAAAAATTATCAACAACTGGAAGAAGAAGTCTCGTCCCTTTGGGAGAATAGAATTACACGTCTAACGTATTTCCAAAGCCTCTGATGGAAAATACTGTTAAGGAAGTACACTGCACTGTAGATGGAGAAAAAGACACCTCAGGACTAAATGAATGTACTAAAGGTTGAGATCGGTCGTCAATGCCTTAAAAAGCTCTTTGTCACGTCATATCAACTTATCCGTTTTGGTATGCCAGAAGATGCGAACAATCTTCTATACCAAAAAGAGTGTGGAAAAAGATCCCAACTCAAGATGGCTTGCAGTCAACAACAAATTTTAAAAGTCATGGACTGGCTTTTAAGGGTTAGACGAGAATATCCAGTTACAGTTAAATAACTTTATAAAAAAATAAAAGATAAAAATTGACACTTGTACCATTTTTAATGCTCGTTATTTCAGTGGCTTTTTAAAGAAACAGCAAGTAGAGCTGGGCGATATTTTAATATATCGATATTTTTAATGCGGTCGATATAGCAAAACATCGAACTGTATATTAATTTTCAATTTTTCATTATCTAGATATTTAAATATTGAAAAATAAAAGGCACATTGCTAGATTAATAACTAAATAATGAGACAAATCGCTATTGAAGCTAATGCAATTCAGTCTCATCACTTTAAGAAAAATCAAGAAATGAGACAGATATGTATTTGGACCGAGGCAAATTAGTCTCGTTTCTTTATTGGTAGAAAATGAAATTGCAAATTTTTCATGTAGCTGACATCATGGTATTAAAAATAGGATATCATGAAACTAATTTAAGATTTTCCTAATAAAAGATAAAAATGAAAAATATAGAAAAATTAAATATCAAAATGCTAAAATACTGCATATCGAAATATCAAAAACATGAAAATTAAAATATCAAAAAAATAAAAATTGAAATATCAAAAAAATAAAAATTGAAATATCAAAAAAAATAAAATTGAAATGTCAAAAAAATCAAAATATTGATAAAATGAAAACTATCGAAATTTTAAAAATTTAAACATCGAAAAAATAAAAACGAAATACATGTATCGAAAAAAATGAAAACTATAAAAATTTTGAAACTTTAAATATCGAAAAAATGAAAACTATCGAACGTTTAAAAATTTAAATATCGGAAATGCTAAAATATATCAAAATACTGAATAAGTATCAAAATATTAAAAATTGAAACATTGTAAAAATAAAATCTGAAATATCGAAATGCTAAAATATATCAAAAGTCAATAATATTGAGCAAAT
>JAAFCF010003739.1:15255911-15278412 GCA_013389785.1 Helicorthomorpha holstii
ATATCGAAATGCTAAAATATATCAAAAGTCAATAATATTGAGCAAATATCAAACTATATCGACATTTTGCAATATCGCCCATCCCTAGCAAGTCTATGTAAACTCAATAGGAAGACTACTATAGACATTAAACTTCCCATTGAAATTTCCACGCTATTTGCTTCCCCTGTACCTATCGTTGAACAAATAAAAAATATATAAGACAACTCAATATTTTCGGAAAATATTACGTTATCGTAAATGTCTTATTGAAATATATGAAACTATTGAATAGGCTCCCTTCGATCGATTTCTACAGTATAAACGTCCAAATCTTTCAATGAATAATAGCACACGGTACACACCGCAAACCGTTTCCTCCAAATTGATTTATAATTTCTTAGCTTCCTTTGTTAAATAGAATTGCATTCAATTAATTTCAGCTAAAATCGATTTTTTCTCTCATAACATTAGCTAAATGCACAGTACACAAAATACTACTAAGTGAACGAATTGGAATTTTATTCATTATTCATTTCCATAAAATTAAAAACGAAAAAATCAAATAAACAAGAAGCTAATTTAACGATATAAAAATACAGTGGATTCTCGTTAACACGAACGCCGTTAAGACGAATCTCCCGTTAACACGAAGCAACATTTTGGTCCCGAACTACATTATAGGCTTTCCCATACATTTTATGTTCTTTAACACGAAATAAAACCCCGTTAACACGAACTGATATTGCTTCTCCCAATGAAACACTGCAATCAAATTTAGAGAAAATCAAAATTTTGATAACTTTTAATGTTTTCATCAAAACAAATACAAATTCAAAACGTTTTTTGATTGTTTTTATAAAAAAAAGTTAAAATTACATTGTTTTTTCTGAAATGCAGTTTTATGAAATTTAAATTTTGTATCTTTTATGATGTAAAAATAATGATTCAAATATGATGGAAATAGTAAGTCTAAAAATGTACTCTAAAAGTGTCAATTTGACTCTAAAAATGTGAGTTTGACTCTAAAAAAAATGTCAGTTTGACTCTAAAAATGTGAGTTTGACTCTAAAAAAAAATGTCAGTTTGACTCTAAAAATGTGAGTTTGTCTCTTAAAAATGTGAGTTTGACTCTAAAAAATGCGAGTTTGACTCTAAAAATGTGAGTTTGACTCTAAAAAATGTGAGTTTGACACTAAAAAATGTGAGTTTGACACTAAAAAATGTGAGTTTGACTCTTAAAAAATGCCATTTTGACCAATATATATTATATTTTGCATGTGTTCGTTAACACAAAACCCCGTTAACACGAAGAAAAATCTCGGTCCCGTCGACTTCGTGTTAACGAGAATCCACTGTATAAAGATTATTTCAATAAAGTTATCACTGTATAAAATAGTTAATCACTGTATTTAAGTAGCATAAAAATTTACATTAAAAGAAACCAAAATTAATTGCAATGCAGAGTTAACCATAAGACATTTTTCGTGCTTCTTTATTGCCAGTTTTTATTCATCTTATGATCACCCTGAATTCACCCTTTCCTAATTTCTTCACAATGCCTTATTTTCGATTAGCTTATCGAATAAGAATTTAGTAAGGTAAGTAAAGTGAAGTAGCTGAATATATCCAGTATATAAACGGCAAGGGAAATCGAAATAAAAGTAGATATATTAAAAAAAAACCACTGTATCTCGATTCAAAGATTCAGTCGTTGCGTATTGGTTTATCTTATCGCATTTATAAAGTGTTTTAAATGACAAAAAGAAGAGTGAAACGTGACGTATAGGAAAAACATCCCTCACAAATTCACAAAACACCTATCGTATAGGAGAAAGCATGTATAATAGGAAAAAAGCAATGGGCGGTGTTTGTGTATTGTATTACAGAGCAAGATGAGACGATTAGAGCAAAGTTGCAGATAGGGAAAAATCGCTATTCTTAAGCAGCCTTTGATGCAAGACGATGCAATTTACACAAACATGCAACTTTGACTTGTATACATATTTTCAGCTCGTTTTGTCAGAAATTGGAAAATTGGTTCTAGCAGAATAAAGAAAAATAAAGTAAAAAAAAAATAAAAGTAAGCTAAGAAAAACTGCATGAAGACTTGAAGACTGAGATGTTTTTTAAGAAAAAATGCAACAATTTCCACTACCACCCCCACACTCTTCTCTATTAAGTTGCTCAATAGTGAAACATACGTACACATTGAAAATCCACAGAAAAGAAAAAAAAATTTAAAATTGGTTGAATAAAATCCTCCATATCTTCATGCAAAAAAAGTCAAAAAAAGAAGAAAAAATGTGTTTTTACGTCTTTCTCTAGACGCATTTAAAATTTCGGTGCTATATCACTGCGTTCGAGTTATTTAATCAAATTTAAGTTTTGCACAAAAAGTAAAAAAAAAAAAAAATTTACCAACCAAAATTCCTCAAGGTATTACAAATCAATTTTTATTTTACATTTTCCTGCGGGAAAAGTAAATTCTTTAACGGAAAAAATTTTCCTTAAAACTATAACTAAAAAAAATTCCATCATCGTCAAAGGAAAAAGAGAGACTGATAGAGAAAATATAAAAAAAGCCTGAAGAAACATAAAAATAACTCCAAATTATTAATTTCAAAGAACATAAGCAACCACTAAGCAACCAAACTCGAATATAATTGCGCGTACTTTCATCATCATTAATCAACAAAGTGTCACTTATTTAAAAACAAATAAAAAAAACAGGAATTTATTGATTGCCAAAAAATCTCTTATAATTAAAAATAACGCATCTGAAAATTAACAAAACCGACAACGTTTAAGTTTAGATAGAGAAAAGGCACGTTAAATACTCAAAAATAAACATCAATCTTTTTAAGAAAGACAATACAATACACAAAGTGCAGAATTATTATCAACGTCATCATGATCACACATGGAGGTCGATGAAGATGATGACATGACGGTTGAAAAGCATTTTCTCCTGTTTACTATGATTCAATGAAACCGAGAGTATTCGAAAAGCAATATCCTGAATGAATTGGGTGTTTTCCTCGCCTTAAACTAAGTTACCAAAATTAGACTTTATACAGCAGTCAACAACAAAGTAGATAGATGAAGAAGTAAGGCGATGAAATGAAAAGAAATAAGAAGTAAAGAAGAAGAAGAAAAAAAAATCAAATAAAATGGTATAAAAAGTAGAGAATGAGCAAAGTGATGGAAGGCGAAATAAATGCGGCATAATCTGCAAAAGAATTTTGTCGCTCCGACCGATTGGACCGAATCTCATTTTCTCCAAAACCGATGATATGACTAACAATACGATGAAGAAATACGGTAGTATATAAACTTATACAGAGACAATCGTCAAAAAACTCAACACATACGGTTTCAATCGTGTGCCCAATTACAGTGGAATCCGGTTATAACAACTAAAATAATTGAATCGAAATTTCACCACAAGTTAAAAAATTGCATTAAAAAATAAACAATCTTATTGTCGTTTACTACAACAAACCGAGATATCCAAATCGATTATAACGTCATTTCTGATTATTTTCGTCCTAAAAAGTTTGAATTTGTTGATTTTTTTAATTGACATATCTGGAAATTATTTAAAATACTGATTTTTCGTCACTTTTGAACTCTAAATTTAAATGCATGTCATTTGACAATGTCTCATTGACCATCGACATATGTTGGTGGTGAAATCTCCAGTCACCATAATCGCCATAGGAACCAATGTTATTGTCGTTCACTTAGTACGACAAACTGCAATAATCAAGTCGGTTATAACGTTATTTTGATAATTTTTTGTCCCAGAAATTTAGAAATTGTTGCTATTTTAAATAAATTTTTAATTTTAATAGCCAGAAATGATTTCAAATACATTTGTACAAATTTTTATACTGAAAATACATTTCTACTAAACTGTAAATTTCGTTGCATATAATTTTACATAGCCTCATTGATCATAGACATATTTACACACATTATAATTCCCTAATCAACGATTTAATACAACAAAAAATCGATCATTCAACTGTCTCAACAAATTTTATTTAGATTTTTTCAGTTGTTAAGTATTTGCTCAGAATAGACACGGTGACATGAAAAATTTCCAGAATTTAACCCAAATTATGAACATTTAACTCGTATATCTGTCCATATAAGACGGTCTAAAAATTCAGCAAATATTTGAAAACGTCTGTTACAATAAAAACCCATGATCACACAACTTTACCAGTTCATTCGATATCGTTATATCCAGATTCCACTGTACACACATAAGCTGTCTCGTAAGTCATTGCGATCTTATCCATGCAATCCCTGTCGTCGAAAGCGCACGAACTTTCGAGACTGCGTTCTGCCTGGCAAAGTGTACGAGTGTATTAGTAGATGTCAATATCATAGAAGCGAAAGAATAGACAGAGAAAATCCGGTATATAGTTTAAGTATTCTCCACACTTCGCGTCGCCTGTGCCACACATACCCATACCCAGCTGATTTATAGACCTTATATATTCATAATATACAGACTCAGTGCTACTGCAGTACAAGGTACAGTGCGAATCTATATGCAAAATGATGGCCATCGGCAACCTGAAGAAAAATGTGATTATAGAGCATGATGGAGGATAAATTTGCCTGACGAAACCGATATATTAAGCATGCAGCGACGCCATCACACTTTCCACTGAGAAATAAATCCAATCCTCATCTCATCCCCCAACAAAAAAAATAAATAAAAAATAAAATAGACAAATGCGTAAAATAAAAAATTTACCACAATTTAAATATGTACGATACACACCATGATTTAAAGAATTCAACGACACTGCTTTTTGCTTTTACATGTAGTAAACAAGACATAACCAAAGTAACGTGTGTTACAGTGAAAATCAACAAAATATTGATCAGAATGCAAACATTTTTGTCAAACGAGGAACTTTTTTTTATTATTTTTATCTCAGTGCGTTCTGTGTGATGTCAACGACATTTGGAGGAAGTTGTTCAAATATTTAGTATTCAAACCAAAAAGATGCAACACGTAAAAAAACAAAAGCATTGTATTTGAATAGTCAGGCCATCTTGAATTGCAAAAGAAACATTAAAAAATAATTGTTGGAATAGTTCCTCAGAAAAAATGCTCCAAAATAGTACAGAATGATCATAAGATTTGTTGTGTGTTCACTCAAAAAAACAGTCAATAAAGAAACGAGAAGAATCACTACAGTTAGCAATGGGATTTATTCCCGTTTCTTTATTGCCATCATGAAAAGTGCACATACAGTAAATCTAACTCTCACCCGGTAAATCTGTTACTATACTAGCAAGTCTCCAGTAAATCTTAAATTGAATAAAGAAAAAAAATAGCATTGAAAATGCACAATTTGAATATTATACATAAAAAGTGTTATTACCTAAAAGCAGATGAAATGCAAGATTAAAATGCAGCTAGGTAAAACTATATGCACTAAAAGTATTTCTCATTTCAGATAACATAAACATATATTTTTTTATAAGTATTTGTTTTTGCAGTATCATGTTTTCAAACATCCGTTGCTTCTAATCAACAATGAAAATTGCTCGTCAGCTACAGCGTTAATAATTTCGATGCAAAACAAAAAATAATGGGATTTGTTTTATCATTACTACACCATTTACCAGCAAAACCAGCTACTTGTGAACGATGCTAAAACCCAAAATCATTGAAAAATAAAAACGAAATCGGTTAAACAGTTTCTGCAACAACGACAGAAAGCAAAGAAAACAAAATCTAGGTCGAACTTTCTCATATCCTGTGTTTATTTGCACAGCTTTTTCAAAAACCAATCCGTCCCCTCACTCCAATTTTCCAAGCCCCCTAAAACCTCATCCAATCCAACCCTTCGTCTTTACTTGGTGCAACATACCAGGTGATTCTCGAAATTGGAAACACTTGTTTATTTTTTTTAGTAATAAAAAGAGTACTAATAAAAAAGAGAGACTAATTTCCATCAGTTCCAATGACAATTTTTCCCGTTTCTTTTTAGCCACAAGAAAACAAATTGCAAATAAAGAAACAAGACTAAATCCTAGCAGTCCCAATGACACTTCTTTCCGTTTCTTTTTAGCCACATAAAAAAGTGCAAATAAAGAAACGAGACTAAATCCCAGTATTTCCAATGGCCCATTTTCCCGTTTCTTTTTAACCACAAGAAAAAAATGCCAATAAAAAACGAGACTAAATCCTAGCAGTTCTAATGACATTTTTTATCGTTTCTTTTTAGCCATAAGAAAAAAAAGTGCAAATAAAGAAACGAGATTAAATCCCAGTATTTCCAATGGCCAATTATCCAGTTTCTTTTTATCCACATAAAAAGTGCAAATAAAGAAACGTGACTAAATCCCAGTATTTTCAATGACCAATTTTCCCGTTTCTTTTCAGCCACATGAAAAAGTGCAAATAAAGAAGCAAGACTAAATCCTAGCAGTTCCAATGGCATTTTTTCCCGTTCTTTTTAACCACAAAAAAATCGTCAATAAAGAAACGAGACTAAATCCTATCAGTCCCAATAGCAAGCAATAAAAAATTCGTGTTCCAATTGAGATAATCTCCCGGTATATTGTAAACACACAAAACAGGAAGAAGTATTGATGGTAAAGTTTTTTTTTTTCGTTTGTATTGTTGCACTTCATCCCACTGCACCGTCATCCTTGCATTCCCTTACAATCGACTACATATTTGTATAGATTTTATTTACCATCACATCATTTTCAAGTTACCTGAAAAGCACCTGAACATTTCACTTCCTCCCCACTATACCACCCACTAACAACAACAAAAGCAAAAAAAAAAAAAAAACATTCATTTCTTCATGGTAAAGAATCTATAAAAAAAACATTCCCTCGACCACCCGCAGTGCTTGCACAACCGACTTTTAATATCGTCTCCTTTGCAATGAAAATGTTTGAAGACATCAGCATATCTTTTATCTTCATTTTGCCTCATCGTCAACATTTTTAACAACAAAAAATATTAAAAAAAAAAAACTAAAACTCGAATTACGCCACAAAAAAAAAAGAGATAAAAAAAGCACAATGTTTCTAATACAGTATAGCTAAATCGTCAAGTTATTCACTCAGTCGTAAACGATTGAGAATACAATCTTAACAAGCAATTGAAACACAAAAAAAATGACTAAACAAACATTCCTTAAATATTGCAACAAAAAAGTATTATATTTGCAGTAGTGTTAAATTAAGCATACATTCACAAACTGAAAATTGCACTGAATTTCTATGACATCAGATAGATTGCTTCTTTACATAACCAAATTTCAAATACGTTATATAGTTAATTATTTTTGCATTACAATTTCTCAATATTTTTACTACAGTATATGGCACAACAAAATCGAGTCTTTAATTGCATGAATTTCAAAAAAATCGTTTTTCATTTCTTTGTTATAGTAAAACGAGACTAAATTACATCAGTTTCAATACCTATTTGTCTCGTTTCTTTCTGTTTTAACCAAACGAGACCAAATTACATTAGTTTAACTACTGATATGTCTCGTTTCTTTTTGTTATAACAAAACTAGACAAGATTAAATCAGTTTCAATGTCTTTTTGGCTTGTTTATTTATTAATTTTAAATAAATGAGACTAAATTCCATCAATTTCAATACCGACTTGTCTCGTTTCTTTCTGTTATAACAAAACGAGACCAAATTACATTAGTTTAACTACTGATTTGTCTCGTTTCTTTTTGTTATAACAAAACTAGACAAGATTAAATCAGTTTCAATGTCTTTTTGGCTTATTTCTTTATTAATTTTAAATAAATGAGACTAAATTCAATCAGTTTCAATACCTATTTGTCTCGTTTCTTTCTGTTATAACAAAACGAGACCAAATTACATTAGTTTAACTACTGATTGGTCTCATTTCTTTTATTTTATACCAAAACTAAACCCGATTACATCAGTTTCAATGCCGATACTAAATTTCAACTGAGATCTGTATCGTTTTTTTATCTTATGTTATAAAAAACCCAGACTAAATTACATCAACTTCAATCTCAATTTGTCTCGTCTCTTTTATTTTATAACAAAACGAGACCAAATTACATCAATTTCAACGAAGAACTGTATCATTTCTTAATTAATCCTACACTAACTTAAAATTTGCTAGATTTTCTTATGAAACCGACAACATGATGCTTTTTTTTTTACTTCATTATTAATTATTAATAAATTCTTTAGTAATAAACTCTAATTTTTATCCTAATAAACAGCGCTATGATCATCAACATTTCTCCTACTACCTTTAACAATAAACTACAACAAAAATGTTTATGTTTATTTTTTAATTCTATTTTATTAAGTCGTAAAAATCGTAGCTGCTACAGTACCGAGTATGTGAATGGACTTATTTCAAAAACCACGCCTACCATTGAAAAATACTATTTTTTTAAACATCAAATAAACAGCTGGCATTAAACTTAACAAACAAGAAATTGACGAAAGAATGAAAATGATCAATAACTCTGAAAAGAAAGCCAACAAAATACGCAGCGACAGAATGATGGCGATAAGAAAAAAAATTAAAGTCAATGAGCATAGTACTTTGAGAACATCAAAACTGATCTTTTTTAAAAGAAAATAAAATGTTACAGTAGCATAAAACGCGTAGAGATGAAAAATAATATGGGAAGTTGAAGCGTAAAAGCAAGTGTACAAAGCACAATAACGTGTTCTGGTCTCTTTAAAAGTTCAGACTGCTCCATAAAGATCCACAATAAAGTAGTGAAGTGGATATGAACGCTAATTTAATTGATGTTCACCATGTAGTTGCTTTTTAAAACCACTCAATTAGCATTCAGACAATGTAACATGACCAGCTTACATAAAAGGGACAGTTCAAATAACAGCAAAGCACAAAGCTTCAAAACACAATTAAAATATAATATTAAGTTAACCGAGGAAATAAACAGGGAACTCACGAATTTAGAAAAACAATTAAACTTACCAAAATGGTAACATAAAGCAAAAATTTATATATGAAAAGAAACTTGAAATTGCGCTTGGCAAAATGTAATGGTCAATTTACTTACGGTAATTAGTTACTTCCCCGCATTTATAAAACACATTAATTCTGCGTTTACATTATACATTAAGCAATGCACAAACACTCATCTTTCTTATAATTACAAAACTTAATTGTAAGCAAGCTGTCGTGCAGAAATCAATTAAAAATTCTATTCATTTTGTCTAAATTAAGTAAATTATCACTCAAAGTAGTGTTTATATAACTAAAAGTTGACCAATTATGGAAGAAAAATTAACAAAGTTTAATTCGCGTTTAATTTGGAGATGTAAGATTGACTTGGAACACGTTCTTGAATATATTTAATTAGTTGAGCACGTGCATAATTAGTTTCCATGGCTATGTAATTGAACTGTGCAGTAATTAGGTACTAAGACTAAGTGATTATTCAATATATACTTTAGATTTTTAAAATGTGATCAAAATACTAAAATACCAAACTGTATATCGAATTTAAATATACTCTAACAAAGATCAATTCAATATTTCGATATATCGACTCAATAATTTCATATATCGAACTGCATATCGATTTTAAATATACTGTATCATAGATCAACTCAATATTTCGATATATCGACTCAATAATTTCGATATATCAACTCAATATTTCGATATATCAACTCAATATTTCGATAGATCAACTCAATATTTCGATATATCAACTCAATATTTCAATATTGGATTTAAAAAACATATTGTTAGTTTAACCTGAAAATTCCTCAACTCCATTATATTATCAACTAAATAATGAGACAAATCGTTATTGAAGCCAATGTAACTCAGTCTCATCACTTGATAAAAAATAAATAAACGAGACAAATTTGTATTTAGATCGATGCAACTTAGTCTCGTTTATTTATTGGCGAAAAATAAAGTTGTAAATTTTATTTTTGCAGTTGACATAAGAACATGAACTTTTATTAAAAATAACATGATATCATAAAACTACTTTAAAAATTTCCTTAAAGAAGAAAAAAATGCAAAATATCGAAATGCCAAAATATATCAAAATTCAATAAAAAGTTATAAAGATATTATTTTTCTAATATCTCCCAGTCCTATTAGACACCGTTTACTATCCTCTAATTTAGATCGCGTTCAAATTAGTCACTTAGTATTTTGAACACAATGTAATTCCAACGCTCATTCAAAGTACATTGCGCTCTATGCAATCCATGGTTAATTTAAACGTAAAATCAAATATAGAAACAAATAGAAATCCATTACAAATTACACTGTACTTGTTTTCCCTACATATCAACTAAAGTACCGCCCTAAATGGTCCAACAATTTTCTAAAAATTAAAATCCATCACTTTTTAAAATTTGGCGAATGCATAAATCCAGTAAATTCATAAACAAAATTGAGGGGTAATTAGTTTTCCTAGTTAACGTTTTAAACCAAATAAACACCTCAAATTAGTTAATGCAAATTCAGCTAGTGTAACTTTAAACCAAAAAAAAAAAAAAGTCGTTGCTCCAAATCAAATTTTGAAGCGGAAAAATAACTCTAAAAATTATCCACTCAAAACTGGGACTTTAATGCAACGTTAAACCGTGTTGTTTCACACTTTTACACCAACAAATCATACACTTTACTATCGGTTGTTTTATGAAATTATAGCGGTGTAGACGAAAGTAATCGACACGCGCTGCTCCATCAAAATTTACGTTTGGTTGCACGTGTTATGCGCCATGTTATACGCTTAGCACACACTTGCTACAACCGACTTTTTCATCCCTTTAAACGCCGGTTTTATTTTTCCCTTTTCACGTCTTCAAAACCGGCAACAGATCGTAATACCCAAATTTTTTAAAAGCTCAATTACGAAGCCATCAGTGAGAAAATGACTGAGCATGTGAGCAAAAGCAAAAGTGTGTGTGTTTTTATCGAATGGAGTTAACCCAAGCATGACGACAACTGTACAAACAAGTTACACAAGTAACGCCACCAGCGTGAAAATCGCTTCTACACGCTGATTGTACGTCGCTGTTGATATCCTGTCGTTCACATTGTAAAACAGTGAACAAGAAATAAAAAAAATCCCAGTAAAACATACAAAAAAAAGCCACCACTAACAGGAACATTTATTAAAAAAATACCAGATAGCATAAAAAAAAGAAGAAAACACACACAATAGATGTAATTTCATCAAATAATAATAATAGACTAAAGAAAACACACACAAAGCGATGCTATATAATTAAGAAAAACACCAAGTTCATCAGTGGCGAGGATTAAAAATAAACATTTAACGTTAAAAGCAAAAATATTATCATCCATTCAGCCAGCTCGATGGAAAACTGTGGATGGAAACGCGTTATGCAATGGAGAAATAAACTTCCATGCCCATCAGCATTAGTAGCAACGCAAAAATTTCAATGTTAATTAAATGCAGTTGGAAAATGGCCAGAAATTTCAGAGAGCAGTAAATTAAGTGATGGACATTAGTCGTACGTATTAATAATTCATACACATTAATGCAAAGAAAGCTTTCAGAAACTAAATCATTGTTTTTTTCTGTTTTTTATTTTTGTTGCTTCTTCTGGAGAGAAAAAAAATAAATAAAATTTGTATGAACTCTATTGTTTTTTATTTCTTTTGCTTTGCCCCCCTTTTCCGGTATCAAAACAACGACGTTTTGCATCAATGTAAAATGAGAGATAGGCAAAAAGGTACTGTAGCAGTAGAGTGAAAACACAAAAGCGGCCTCAAAATTTGCTAATGAGCTGTCATGAAAACAAAAAGCCGGTAATAAATTAACCAACCGCAATTTTAATCAAAACTCAGACCCCCAAGTCAGTCATTTCTCACTTCTCTCCCACTCCATTCCGTGTTGTTGCTTGCATGGATCTGGATCTATACAAACAACGTCGGATTATATGCGTTACTTGGGAATTCAATATTCTCAAAATTCACTTCTCCCGCTCCTGCTCCTCCAACTTTCAACTAAAAACCAAAAATTTCAATGCAAAACTCCCCAAACTTTTCTTCACATTGTGTGTGTGTTGGATGTTGTGTGTGATGACATCAGCGTCCCAAAAGTCAACGAACTAGTCGTGATGAAACTTTTATTTTACCCACAAGTAAAACAATACATGCAAAATTAATGTCATTAGCTTCGCAACCCCTACTTAGCAATAATAATGTGAGCGTATACCCGTGACACCGACGCCATAACGGAAAATGACGTTAGAAATGGGAGTACAATGGAGCTACAGTATAATTTAAGGCGGAATAAAGTTTCACTGATTTTCTACCACTTTTTTAAAACGAGAAGTTCATATTTGAGGATTGCTTAAAAAAAAAAAAAAAAAATGACGTCACATTTCCAAAATTGAGAAAACGAGATAAAATTTTGAAGATGTGCAAAACGAGAGGCTCAATATTATGAAAAAAAAGACGAAAAACAATTTTATTTTGGCTAAAAACAATTTTTTTAATTTTATTTGTCATTTATTTGTCGCTTTACAAATATTTTAGGACCCCTAATGCATTCTTACCCCTGAGCCCTTCGTGTAGAAGCTATTGAGTCTTCACTAGAAGTGAGCCATATCGAAAAATTCTGATAGTACTCGATATTTCCTAACAATCGATATTTGCTCAATATATCGAACACTTTTGCATTTCAATAATTTAACTAAATTTGTCGACTTTTTTTTTTAGTTTTTACTTTTTTAAATTTTCATGATCACTCTTACATAGGCTTCAAATCGATATATCATACATCGATACATCGCCATTCAATATTTGAGTCTTCATTGTCAAAGTGGATTAAGTCACAATTGTACTTGGACCACTTTGATAATTTTGGATAGCTTGGGTATAGCTCCCTCTATGAACCAATGTTAAAAATAAGATTGTAAATGCAAATTTACTCAAAAACTCATAGAGGACGCTATATATGCTGTCAAAGCTATCCAAAATATCCAAGTCCAAAGTAGTACTTAATCCATTTTGACAATCAGCTAATCCACTTCTATTTTTTGATACTAGACACTTCCCGATATCGAGACTCGATATATAAAATTAAATTTCGATATTCATTTCGATATTTCAATATTTAACCTATAAAAATCACTCGATAAAAACAATAATTTTCTGGTTTAAATACTGTATATTGTCAAATGTGTACTGTAAATTTATGATAAACATAGTTTTTCAGTTCATAGAATGGAAATAGCATCATTTCATATGTATAATGGACTTAATCCACTTTATAACTAAACACCATTAACTTAAAAATAATAATAATTTGGTTAGTTATTCCTGGTAGTTAGAAAGAGATAAGAATTAGCCCTCAATTGTGAGAACCTCAATTTATATCAAACTTATCTCATTTTTGCCCAGTCCCTCAATTATTTGGCCCTTACAAGTGCCCTAACTTGAGAATCGGAATGTAAAAACCCATGCGAGACCTGACAAAAATGAAAAGTCATATGCAGTAGGTTTTTCTTTTATCTCTGCGAATTTTCTCATTTTTTTTCCTCGACAAAACGATCACCATCTGTTGTGATAAAAGATTTCGTCTGCTAGCACGTAACCTGAAAAATTAAATATCCGCAAAGCCCTGGTGCGGTGCTGGTGGTGGCGCGCCGTGGAATATTGTGCACAATGGAGAACCGTATATGCACAATTTCACATCCAGTACATTCATCGCTGATTTAATATTTATTGGAGACGATACCGGAATACTTCAGGTTTAGGTCACATGTGGCATTGCTGATGGAATATCAATGAAAACTAAGCCGCTAATTTTCATTTAAGCCATATCATAAGCAACTACATACAAAATGAACTGAGCTTCAGAGTAAAATTACAACAAATAATTCCCCTTCCACTTTCCAACGACAACAATAACAATCACCCCAAAAAAATAAAAAGAAAAAAAAAAGTATAATATCGCGAAAAGCATTTTTATTTTTTTTTATCTAGTATCACAATTAATATTTTTCAACTACATTTTTAATAATCGTCAGTTGTACGTGACAAGAGCATCAATAATTCCAATGCAATGCATCATCAAAAAAATATATAAAAAAGTGTAAGTTTCGCAGCATTAAAATTTGAAAGCTATAAAAGTTGTATCGACTTTCCTCACTTTTCTGTAAAAATAACAATAAAAAATGCTTTGATTTTTCCAGTTTTAGTAATCTGATCTCGTCGCCGCTTTTAAAAACACTTAATAGCTGACAATTGACCAATAGAAAAAAATGTTATACGTTAAAAAGTATTTTGTTCTCCCCCAAAAAAAAAAAATTAAATAACGTTACGTGAAACTCGTTTTAACTCTAAATTTTGGGAGTTGTGTTAAGAACTTTAAGACGTTTGCAACTGCCATAGTCAAATTTTATGAGTCACTATAGCCAATGATTGTTATTATTTACCACAATTAGTTTGCAAAAACTTTAATTAAAAAAAATCAAATTTATACTGTAGTTTTTTTGTAGTTGAGATTCACATGGCTGTGAAGGTTTTTTCTTCAGATAAATTTCCATATTGTTATCCATGGCTTTGTGCGTCAAAAAATACTTCTCAAAAAATTTCTTTTCGTTTCTTTAAAAATAATTTGGTCAAAATAAGTTTAAAAAAGCACTTGTATATTGAAAATATGAGGCTGTTATTTTGTACAATTTTGTAATTTTGTTATTTGATTTTTACAACTAAAATAAATAAAACAAAAAAAAAAGTAATTTTTTTTTCGTAAAAAATGATTTCAATATAATTTAAAATGCTTCTAAACTTTGACTAGTTATTCAAAATTTCATATAAGATATAATTAATTGTTTTAATAGTTGCAAAAATCATATTAAATTTTTTTTTTCGTAAAAAATTATTTCGACATTACTGTATTTTGTTAATTGAAAATAATTTAAAGTGCTTCTAAACTTTAACTTAAGTCAATCAAAATTTATTATAAACTACAATTAATTGTTTTATTATTTGCAAAAATCATACAAAAAACATTTTTTCTCGTAAAAAATGATTTCAATATAATTTAAAATGCTTTTAAACTTTGAATAAAGTCATTCAAAATTTATCATCGATAATTAACCGTTTTATTGGTTGCAAAAATCATAAAAAAAACAGTTTTTTCCATCTTTAATTGCATAAAAATGACTTTAATATAAATTAAATTGCTTATAAACTTTGATAAAGTCATTCATACAGTAATTGCTAAAGTAATAACATAAATTTAAAAATCTAAATATTGCGATATGCTTAGTTGTAATTCTCTAAAAAAAAATTGTGTATATTTTTAGCTGTGAATATCAAAAATCAAGACTTGCATTCACAGACCAAACTAGATTTCCACTCTTTCAGCCATGCTCTTCAAGGCTGTGACGGATTTACATTGATATGAGCAGTGATATATTTTTTAAAAAAATTCTTAAAGTTCAAGTTGCATAAGAATCAGCATTGTGTATTGTTTTTTGAGCGTTATAACGCGCTTATTTCAGTAATTAAGAATAAAATACGTCCTAAACTTAAACTCCTAAAATTGTTTAATTTCGCTCACAAAGTGTCACATCAAAAAACTCCCCTCCCCAAAAAGAGTATGTTAGATGAAAATGTCACGAAGCTTGAAAATGCTAAGACAAAGTTGAAAAGCAAACAACCTAAAATCCATAAGAACGACAAAAGCGTTAACTAACTAGCATACAGTACGGTAACTCATAAAACAGCTAAATCTTTTAAAGTTGAAATACACTGTCATCATCATCCGCTGTAAACGCATTAACAAAACGGTTGACGACAGTCAAAATGACAAGATGTCCCGTTTGAAAGTGTAATTAAAAAAAATGCAATTAACACCGATGCCATTTTCAACTTTAACGCTATAACGCATTTACAGTCAGTTACTTCAGAGCAAACGAAAGATGATGTAGAAGAAGACAAAAAAATAATAATAATAATAAAAAGAAGTTTAAATTTTTTTATCATCATTTACCGCCCTCCAGCCATAACTTTCTTGACATTAGAAGTTACAACTCCCACTAAAAAATTTAATTATCGAATCGTCCCTGGAAGTTAATTACAGTAAGATATTAAAATTTAGCAATTCACGGAAATTGTTTTTTTTTTTTTTCTCTCAAAATATTTATCACAATTTGTACAAAAAGAAAGATACTAAAAATATTCCCTAATCAATTAATTATCTACGAAAACAAAGTTAAATAATTAATACGAGATTAATCATTTCATAATTTAGCAACAATCAAAGTTCTACTGTATATTTTTTATTATTAATTTTACAGTAAGAAAATATTGATAAAGTCAACGTTATCTTAGTTTATTTTACTAAAAAAACATCTTGTTTTTTCTATTAATCTTTTTTTATTTTATTTTTGCAACTTCAATGTTTTGCTAAGGCAAAGTAGCTAAAACAAAAGCCCCATGTTAGAGTCACTTAAGCTCTGTATAAGACTGAAACAAAAGATGGATAAACATCCACGAATGGATGAGTCTACATAAATATGTAATGAAATCAACGAAGAAAAATATTAAAAATACATAGTAATAAATATGAAAAGTACCAATCACTCGCTCATACCCAAATTGCTTTTAACATTCAATCTCACTGAGTACCTTCATTAAAATAATTGCCGCAAAATTGAATGCCAATTTAAAGCCACATTTAAATATCTCACGTTTTAGCCAAACTAAAAAACTAATAAGTCTTTAGTGCCTTAATTTCACATTAACGTCACGTTAAGAAGTCTAGAATATTAATTAGTTAATAAAATGCATCCACATATTTTATTTACAGTCTTAAAAAGCTAAAAGGGGAGCTTCTTTGTAATAAAAACAAATAGCAAAATTTTAATTGCAAGTAATTACGAGTTTTTACTATCCTTAATGTAGAATAATACAACTAAAAGCTCAATTCATGCAGGTTTTTTTTTATTTGATTTAAAAAATAAGAGGGGAAAAAATGACTACATCACAATAATGACTCATATTAGACAATCCAATCACATGACTCAACTGCCATTTAAAGCCAAATTAATTAATCATTGTTGATTTTATGTAAAGATGCGTCAAAAATCAAATAGGACCAACTTAAATAAATAATGCACTGTCATAAACCACAAAATAGATCCCACAAGCACCACATTTAGTGCACCAAAAGTGATTTTTTTTGGCCACCATGAATGCAAATATATTAAAGCAATTTGATGTTATTTGAAATATAACAATGTTGATATTAAAATCAACCCTTTAAAATGAAAATTTAGATTTTTTAAAATAGCTAACATCACAATTTTGCTGTACAAACATGTCAGCATCAACATTTTGCTATTTAAATTAGCCAGTATCAACATTTTGCCATTTAAATTAGCCAGCATCAACATTTTGCCATTTAAACTTGCTAGCATCAAAATTTTGCCATTTAAACTTTGTAGCATCAACATTTTGCTACTTATATTAGTCAATATCAACATTTTGCCATTTAAATTTGTTAGCATCAAAATGTTGTCATTTAAACTTGCTATCATCAACATTTTACCATTTAAAATTGTCAGAATAAAGATTTTGCCATTCAAATTAGTTAAAATCCAATTTTTACCTTTTAAATTTGTCAGTATCATTGCTATTTAGACTTGTCAGCATCAAAATTTTGCCATTTAAACTAGTCAATTTCAAATTTTTACCATTTAACTTTGTCAGTATCATTGCTATTTAGACTTGTCAGCAACAAATATTTTGCCATTTAAACTTACCAGTATCAAAATTTTGCCATTTAAATTAGTCAAAATCATTGCCATTTAAATTACTCAAAATCATTGCCATTTAAATTAGTCAAAATCATTGCCATTTAAATTAGTCAAAATCATTGCCATTTAAATTAGTCAAAATCATTGCCATTTAAATTAATCAAAATCATTTCCATTTAAACTTTTCAAAATCAAACGTATGCCCATTCAAATTAGTTAAAATCAAAATTTTACTATTGAAATTTGCCAGCATCAACATTTTGTCATCTAAATTTGTTATCATAAACTTACACCATTAAAACAAATGACAAAATTTTAATTAAAAGTAATTATTTGTTCTACCATTCTTAATGTAAACTAAACTAATAACTAACCGCTCAATTCAAGCATTTTCACTGCATTAAAATAATGCAAAAATAAAATAACAACATCAAAATATTAAATCAGACAATTCAATCACACGACTCAATTGCCATTTAAAGCGAAATTAATTAACCATAACTGATTGCACATAAAAATATATCAAAAATCAAATAGGACCAACTTAAATAAATAATGCCCTGTCATAAACATTGCATTATTTATTTGCAAAATAAATTCCACAAGCACAACGCTTAGCAGCTCCAAAAACGATTTTTTTTGGCCACCATGAATGCAAATACAAACATTAAAGCAATTTTCTGTTATTATGTAATCTAATAACGTTCATATCTAAATGAACCTTTTGAAATTGCTCAGTAAATCTATATCCAGGTTACTTTTAGACACGGTTTCAAAACCAGTAATTTTTAGCGAAAAATTGTGCAAACAAAATGCCTAGTAAACTGACAAATAGAAAAGGCAACAAAAGAAACTTAAGTAAATAATGCTTTGCTCAAACTTTATCCTCGATACAATAAAAACAAACTTTTTGCTCTTTACGATTGGTTAATGGAAACCAATGGCATTTGCTCAAGCTAAACAGCAAATAAACCAATGATCATTTATCGGCTATTATAATGTCGTGTCCCATTTTCTCCAACCATCCGATCCTCAAAAGCCCTCATGACATAAAAGTCGATCAACCAGCACAATAAATACATCGAACTTAAACAAAAAAAGCTAAAAAAAAATAAGTCGCATGCACCTGCACAACTTTATATTCAAAAAAAAAAAAAAGTCCTTATACACACAGTAAAGGGCAAAAAAAAAAAAAAAAAAAAAAAAAAAAACGAATGTATAAGATTAAGATGATAATAACGACGATTAGTGCACACGCAAAAGCAGGACGATATTTAGACGATGACAAGTATAATAAACCGGATACGGATTGCGAGTGTCACTTTCACTTTCACTTGCAGTCGTAGTCGCAGTCGTCGTCTATAAGATAATCACTCTGCGGTTATGGCACGCCAAACACTTGGGTTTTACTTCCTTTTTTTTATCCCACCCAATCCCTCCTTCCCACACATATTTTTTACTCCCTTTCCTCCCCCCATTCACCAATCCCTAACTTCTGATAAAAACAGCTTCAACACATTTTGACGATGACGACGACCGGAAGAGATCAGTTAAAGTTAAAAGGAAAGATAGCGGAAAAGTCAATTAATGCACAGCTCGTGTATGTCAGCCTTAACTTTGTACCATTAGTGGCAAATATATTAAATATTTAGTGAATAGACAGTGTATATGAAATGCCCATTGCTAGCGTGCAGAAATCAATAACACAGACCGAGCTGTTGCCATGACAACTAATGGAGGAAATACTTTTTTTTTTCACCCACTCAGGCTTTCTGTGTGTATATATATTCGCCCCCTCCCCTTATAAAGTGGCGCATTTTGCACTAAACCCAGGGTCTGCAATGCAACCTAGGTCCTCTCTCTCTCTATTTCGCTATCTTACTTCCTCGTCTGGCTTTTTCAATATAATAAACTGAAACCGGGGCAAAAGGGAGAGGGTGGTAGGAGGCGAAAAAAAAGATAGTAAAAATATTGCAATTTCTATTTGAACTATTTGCTTTTCTGCCTTGTTTTCTGTTTGCGTAATTCACTGTATAATCAAGTACAACTTATTCAGAGTGATTTTTGAAATTGGAATTTTGGCAATAAAGAAACGGGAATAAATCTCATTGCTTACAATGATAATTTGTCTCACTTATTCTTTATCTTGAGAAAAAAAGTGCTCTAATTCAGAAATTCACTAGGTATAAGCTTAATTTTATATTCTAAAGTGTCAAAAAACACCTTAACTTAAAAACCCAAACATTGGGATAAACGACATTTGTGATCGATATAATGAAATATCGATACTTCGATAAAGAAATTTAAAAGCAACATTGATAACTTAATAAGACAACTTCTCAACTTTATTATATTATCAATTAAATAAAGAGACAAATCGTTATTAAAACCAATGTAATTCAGTCTCATCATTTTAAGAAGAAAAAAGAAACGAGACAAACATGAACTTAGACCAATGCAGTTTATTCTCGTTTCTTTATTGGTGAATAGTAAACTGCAAATTCTCTTATGTAGTTGACATCTAAATGGTTTTGTTTGATCACTTTTATTTTAAATAATAACAAACATTAAAAACAAATCGGATCTTCCGTTAAACATCACAACAAAACAATATTACCAAAACTGTTGCTAGACAACACAGTAAAATTAATGTCAGTTCTGAACTTTTAGTTCTATTACGTATTATGTTGTGTTAGCAACACATAAAAATGGCCATTAAGTTGTTACAAAACCGAGAGTAACTAAGTTGACTGAAATATATAAAGCTATTTACAAGCCAGGATGTCAATGTTACATTTCGCTTTCACTCGACGTGTCCCATACAAAGAAAAAACAACAAAATAAAACAAAAAAAAAACTGATGTCAATTTTCAGAAACACAATATTTCAAGGTTTAATTTGAAGTGACAGAGTCGGTGCTTATCTGGTGTCAAATCACTGGCCAAATGTAAAAAGTAGCAATTTGCTTTAGGCTACGTAATTTCTGTAACACGAAAAGACTTTTTAGTTGAAAGACTTAAAAACACCAAAAAAGAACTTCTTTCATACATTTCTATGCGAACTACATAAAGTGTTAAACCTTTTTAAAACTTCCCACAAGCTTACAAAACTTTTTCTATCTTACAAAAACTTAACAAAAATAAAATTTATGTGAATGTTATAATAATAATAATACAAGTCAGTGTGTAAATATTCGCCTACTTGAATTTGCCTACAGTTTATTGATTTGATTCTTTACACTTTGTATTTATTATTCCACCCTCCCCAATAAAAAAGTCAAAAAAGTCTCTTCTTTTATTACATCATATTATAATATGAAAAAGTCATGTTATTTTTTATCTGTACATATGTCAAAAGTGGCATAAACCGCACCGAGTAGCACAATATCTACAATTGGAAAACAAAGACGATTTGAAGAGCTCTTTTCGTTTTCTTCATCTCAAGAACACACGTACAGAGCACATACACACATATACACATTCATATCTCCACATTTGCTCCGTCTCATTTGTTTGTTTTCCACTGAGGATAAAAATTCCACTGAAGCATCATTTGCCAGCATAAAAGTCACATGGCTTTGATATCAATAGATGTGGCACGACAAAGAAGGCGGAGCCTCCGTGAAACACACACTGAGAAAATGCATAGGAAAAGGAACTAACTATCTATTCAGTAATACACTTGTATATATACAGTACTGTGGGAGAAAGACAGTTGTGGGAAAAGCGTCGAGTGCGCACTCAAAATAATTTGCTGTCGTCAACGCGCATCAAAAACTTTCATCGTAAAACCCTCACAAAGATCCTTTTCTCTTTTCACCAGCTTATTCAGATTGACAAATTTACACAAACACTTACTATTAAAGTGTAGGTTAAATAGGCATTAATTCTTAATGATACTTTACTTTTACACTCTTTAACTTTTGATAGGCTCAATTATTAGTCTTCCCCTTCCCCCCTCCACACCAAAAACAAATATACAAAGTGCAAGTAAGTTAAGTTATTTAATTTGTCAGTCACCAACTGAATGCATTAGCTAATGATAACTAATGTTTTTAATTGTAAATAGTGTAATAAGAAAAATGTATTGTAGACAGAGCGTATCTTATGATCACCCTGTAGATATATCCATTTGTCGTCGTCAATGTTAAAATTGGAGTTGGAGCGTAGATTAATGCTATTGAAGTAGCGTTGTGTATTGCGTGTATAGACCTTCCATTTACTCCACACGCATTTGGGAAGTCTAATGTTTTAATGACATAATTTACATTAATAGTTAATTAACCAAAAAATAAAAGTTCACTTTTATAAGCACTGCCAGTAATTTATTATAGGTATTTATAATTCAAATTAAAAAAAGTCTACAACAAAAACAGTAAACTTTATAAAATAATAATTAAATATGGATCATTAAAAGGTATCAAAAATACAGCCATTATTATCAAAACCACCATATAAAATTGCCATAATTCATTACCAGTACTGTACTGCATTTAGGAATAATATGCAGCTAATCAATAGGTGGGAATGGCAGTTGCAAAGCTCAGTTGGTACAAGACTGGACTAAAAGTCTGGATATCAAGAGTTTGAGAACTGGTCACTGCCAAGATGTGGGATGGATTAAGAGTTTTTTTTTTCATTCATCTTTTTTTTCAGCATCAAAATTTAGCCATTTAAATTTGTCAGCAATAAAATTTTACCATCTTAAATTAGTCAGCA
>JAAFCF010003739.1:15278422-15305608 GCA_013389785.1 Helicorthomorpha holstii
AGCAATAAGATTTTGCCATTTAAACTTGCCAGCATCAAAGTTTTACCATTTAAATTGGTCAGCAATAAAATTTTACCATCTCAAATTAGTCAGCAACAAAAATTTGCCATCATAAATTAGTCAGCAACAAAGTTTTGCCATCTTAAATTGGTCAACAAACTTTTGCCGTGTAAATTTGTCAGCATCAAAATGTTGCCATTTTTAACTTGCCAGCATCAACATTTTGCCATTGAAATTTGACATCTTAAATTGGTCAGCAACAAAATTTTGCCATCATCAAAGTTTTACCATTTAAATTGGCCAGCAATATAATTTTACCATCTTAAATTAGTCAGCAACAAAATTTTGCCATCAAAAATTTGTCAGCAACAAACTTTTGCCATCTTAAATTAGTCAGCAACAAAATTTTGCCATCTTAAATTAGTCAGCAACAAAATTTTGCCATTTAGATTGATCAGCATCAAAATGTAGCCATGAAAATTGGTAAACATTAAAATCTTACCATCTAAATTTGGCAAAATCAGAATTTCGTCATTTAAATTTGTCGTCATCACAAACAGTAGTAAATAGTAATTACCACCAACTTCCAATTTAAACTACTCTTCTTTTAACCGACTTCCTCCATGCAATTTTAATATTGTCAACAAAATGCAAATTCAGTATTTCACAATCCAAAAGTCTGAGCAATTAGATTGCATGTGGAACCTTGAGAATTGAAAAAGTATTTATGAAAACGCGTCTAAATGTCTTTCAAAGATAATGCAATATCGTTTAAATAAAGTGACAGAACTTTTTCATTGTCGCGACAAGTAACTAATAAAAACGCTTGTAAAATAAGAAAAAAAAAGCCAAAGTATCCTCCCCTCACTCTCTCTTAAAAAAAAAGAGGCTTTTTGATTTCAAGTGCAGCGTTATTTAAGTACGAATGCAACTTCTAATAACTTTCTAAATAAACAAAAGCGCAATTTAATTAAAACTTTTAGGCTCTTGAGAACGATGACATTTCTCCTTCAGCAAATAAATTAAACCAATAACAACAATACTAACAAAGCATAGGAAAAAAGGAGAAACCTGCAGTCGAGATTTTAATCTCAACTACTGCCTATAGAGCATCGACGCTTCATAGGAAAGTGATAAACAATGGATTTTCCAAAAAAGACCACACAGTCCATTTTCTAACTTTCCAAATGACTTAAAGAACGAATGAATTCAGATGACATTTATATACTGTATATCAGTGGTTCCCAACCGGTGCTCCACGAAAATTACAATTTCAAGTAAGAACAACAATTATTGGTACAACTACATTTGTCAACTTCAAAGGCAAATCACAAAAAATGTTTAATGAATTTCAAAACTTGTAAAATTCAATTCCAAACTGTTGTCAAGTAATAATAAAAGCCAAATGTGACTCAGCTAAGCAATAAAATAATTTTTAATTTATTAATTTTTAAATCCAATAATGGTTTTGATGATAAAATAATAATTTGTCGTCAAAATAACTTAAATTCTGCGCTTTCTAGTTGAAGGATAAATTCAGTTTTTTTTTTTGAAATTTTTGAAATTCAATTAAACATTTTTTGTGATTTGCCTTTAAAGTTAAAAAATGTATTTGTACCAATAATTACATCGTTCATTATCAAAGTGGATTAAGTCACTCTAAAGTGATTTCGAGATAAAATTGAAGCGTTGCATAAAACACACGCAAAATAAATGTTTATGTTAAGATGTTATTTTAATTTTTTTAATATTAAATCTGGAAAACTTAAACTTTGCATAATGAAACGAAAGATTTGATAATCTAATATTTACTTTTTTTAATTTCAAGAAGCTTTTTTAATTGAAAAGCCTTTAAAATTTTAAATGGTTCTCCTTACCAAAAACTTGGATTACATTTCATATTGTTAAGTGCAGGTTTTATTAATCCTTAATTGTTTTTCTTAACCACGTCATATAAAAAACATTCTCTAATATCAAATGCATCGCAAGTAGAGGTAAAATTATTACGTTGACGACTATTATGAAGATTATAGGGACTTAAAACAAATGTTTAAATATAAAAAAAAGATGTTAATAAAAATTTCTACAAGTGTGAAAACCACTAGTTCCAGACCATACGAGATTTTTTCAGTGTCTCTATTAAATTCAGTAAAATAAGGACCAGAGAAATGCTAAATCAGCAGTTAAGGTCAATAAAATTCAATGTTAAATCCTTGCCCTGTTAACAATGTCTAACTTTTTTTGTTGAAAATGTGACAAAATAAAAAAAAATAATAATTATTGAGTTCAACTATCTTCTAATACCGGAAATGGCATACAAAGTGAAAGTTGTTTTGAAAAGGTTGTGAACCAGTGATGTATAGTGTTGAACGTGGAAATTCTAAGTCAGGCTTTTCTCGAATGGCGAAAAACCACACAAAACACCTAAAACGCGGCTTTAGGAATTTTCAATCACGTAAACGTAAACAATATGCGTGCAAAACCCAACAATGCGGACAAAACTGATAAAATGCCATATCGCTCGATATAACTAGCAATAAATTTTTAATTCGTACCAGAAAATAAAAAAACATCATTCACGCAGGGCGCAGGTTAGTCAGATGTAAAGAAAAACGCCCATAATTTAACCCATTGTATTACCCAAATAACAAAAAAACCCCTTTAAAAATCGCCAACGATAAGCACAATACAAAGTTATTAAAACATATTTTTAAAAATACGCTTTTCAAGTTTATGATTTGGCCTTTATAGCAAGATTTTCTGAAACGGGAACGCGTTAAACCTGATAAAAATGTTTGACAAGTTTAACATGACATCATCTTTCCGTCTGCTTGTAAGATAGAAATGGCATATCTGTGATAACAAAAAAAAATGTAAGAAAAGAAAATTCGATTTATTTCAGTGTATGATGCTTGTAAATGTAAAAAGTAGACATCACTGCTGAATCTTGTATTTCAAAAAACAGCTAGGTAGTCAAGACATCAATAGAAAACGAAGTTTAACTTACTAAAAAATGAAAATATACAAAAGCAAAAATAAAAAAAGATGCATCTCGTCATAATAATGGCAAGACAGTAGCTCAAAACCTACTGCAGCATAAAAAATAAAGAACTTGTAGTTACATGTAAAAGATGTAACGTAATAAAACGAACTGCATACACGTACAGTAGTGTAGGGTAACTACATTTTCTTTTTGCTACAAGTCGTAAAAATAAAATCGGATATAAACACGTAAGACTACAATTACTGACAAAAAGCGCTTTAGAAAACGTAAAACGCTAAAACTTAGTAAAAAGCAGCAGAAAATAGTGGCAACTAAAATTTTTGGATAATTTCTTTTGATGAATATGGCATTTATTGACAGTTAGACAGACCTAATATCAATTCTTACATCAACTTTTAGCTTGAAAGTTATCCTCAATCACTGAGAAATGACTGTTAGAAACATGAACTTTGTTTCAAGCTAAAAGTTGATACAATATTTTTCATTTTATGGGCGAACCGTTTATCCGATATGGACGATTTCGTACTCAAAATTTAAGATTTTTTATTCCACACAACTTTGCAATTGACTAAATTTGCGTATCTGTTTTCATTTAAAAATAAATTGCAAAAAAGGCTTAAATGGACACGTAAATGTCATCATTGAATGGAGGCCCACATACTTCCTATTCGATCCCATTAGCAGTTTTTTCATCTTTTGCATATTTAAAAAATTAAGAAGAGAATACAGACTTTTTGACCACTCTGTATATGAGTCCATTCAATAACAAACTTATATAAAAACAAAAATTTCAAGTTTGTTGGCGGCAATCTTCAAGAAGATATAGGATTTTCACTTTTCTATGTTTCAAATACACTAGGGCTGAACAAAAGTCTTGATAAAAGGAAAAAGGTGAGTGAAAGTGTGCGTATCCCTCCCTGCCTTTTCCCCACCCCAAAAAACATGACATCTTACTCGTAAATCGGATGATTTTCTAAGTTGGAACATCTTTTTTATCGCGCCAATAAAGAAACGGGAAAATTCGCCATTTCAACTAATGCGATTTAGTCCCGTTTCTTAATTTCTTAAACCAATACATAAAATCATCAGTTCCAATGGTGTTTTTTTTGTTTGGCTATTTTGATAAGAAAAATAAAAGAGTTCCAATTTCGACAATCACTCCGTGTATACATAAAACCTATAAAAACTACAGACATCGACAAAAGCTGCTTCTGATTTTTTTTTATCTTTTTATATACAGAGTAAAAAGAAAGCTACTGAGAGAATATGTGTTGGTAGTGAGGATGAACACACCAAAAAAAAAAATAAAGAAGAAAAAGTGAAAAACAAGAAGGGTAAAAATCCGGAAGAGCGAAAAAAAGAAAGATGGGCGTGCGCATGTAAACTATACAAGATCGTATCTAGAAAAGAGGAAGAGCAAAATGCATTGAGCTAGTTATAGATTACGCACGATCAAAACCACAAATAATAACGGAAGAAGAAAATATTGTGACCGCAAAAAGAGTCGGTGACAACACACTCCCTTCAACAACAACAACAACAACAAAAAACTCCTTCAAAACATACAGTGGCATGGATATGAAAAATACAAGTTTAGTAAGAGGAGGAATCTCAATTATAAATAAAAAATGACAAAATAGAAAGAAAAAAAAAACATTATTTTCCGATAGAGTACGAAAAATGTGATAACTTCAGATACAAAACACAATATAAATGTAATGTGGGTAAGTGAGGAGGGACAATTCCACGCTACAATAAACAACCAAAGAGTTGACAATATCACAATCTGGTATAGAAAAGAGCAGAAAGAATGAAAAAAATTAAGATTAAGCTAAGAAAACACGAACAAAACAAAAAGATTATGCTTTATTATTTGCCAATTAAGAAACGAGACTGTAATACATGATCTACAATGGCATTCTGTCTCATTTCTTTTTTTAGAATTTTTTGGCGACCATTGCATAAAATTCTAGTATAGCAAGTGTGACTTGACATTGATAAAACACGTTGTTTCTCAACCAAAATCCAACTTTACCTAATTTTTATGGCATTTTATAACAATTTTGGCCTATTTTTGCAATACAAAGTCTAAGTTTGAGAATCAAATAACCTCATGATTTAATAAGAGTTGACAATGCACAATTTGTATAGAAAAAGGCAGAAAAAATGAAAAAAATTAAGATTAAGCTAAAAAAAAAACAGGAAAAAAACAAAAAGAGAATGCTTAATTATTTGCCAATTAAGAAACGAGACTGTAATGCATGATCTTCAATGGCAATCTGTCTCATTTCTTTTTTTGACATTTTTTTGCGACGATTGCATAAGTGTTCTTGCATAGCAAGACTGCTATAAGAAAGTATCGTGACTATTTTAGATAAAACAAAAGTGTTTCTCAACCAAAATCCTAACAAGCCTACTTTACCTAATTTTTATAGCAATTTTGACCTATTTTTGCAATACCGTGTCTTTTTGCATTAAGTTTGAGAATCACTTTACACCAGCAAATCAAATAAAGTATCAAAAAAAGCAGAATAAATAAAAATAAATTAAAATTAAGCAAAGAAAACACAAAAAAGATGACGTTTCATTATTTACCAATTAAGAAACGAAACTGAAACACATGATTTACAATGACAATATGTCTCATTTATTTTTTTTTGAATTTTCTGACGGCTTCTGCATAGGAGTTCCTGTATCGCAAGTGTGTCATAAGAAAATATCATGACTATTTTAGACAAAACAAACGTGTTTCTCAATAAAAATTCTAAAAAGCCAACTTCACTTAATTTTTATAGCAATTTTGGCAATACGGTATCAAAGTTTGAGCATCACTCCACGTCAGCAAATCAAATAACCTCATGATTAAATAATATTTCACTGGTAATTAAGTAAGACCATCACCTTTAACTTATCAAATAAATCTTTAATATCGCATTTAATTCGATCGTCCTAATAAATTCGCTGCAAACAGCTTCCAGCAAGACCCATCGATTACGATAAGTGATTATCTCTTTATCTCTTTTATATTTCTCAGCTGGTAACGTTTAAAAATTAAAATTTACGACAATAGGCCGCCATAAACATTGGTTTAAGCACCATGAAGCTCAGCATAAGCATACTTCACATATTTTATACGTCAGACCACGCAGCTAAAAGAGCACCAGGGTATACCGTATACACACAGCATATAAACGGACATCCAAGTCACAAAGGAGAATTAAAATAGAAGTAAAAGTGGGTGGGAAAGGAAACGTGCATTATAAAGCAATGGCAAATAGAATGAGTGATAAACGATACGACAGCTGGGAGGAAGAAGAAATATACGTCGGTACAACAATTCAGTGACGTCATCGTCCATAAAAAGTCTTTTTAAAACGGAAAATACGGCTGTCCTGTACACAGTGTGTGTGTACCTGAACATTGAGCATTGAACTGCTCACAAGCGGCCCCTAAAAAGCCTATTCCCAGCAAAGCAAAAAAAAAATAATATAAAAAGCAACCCCTTAAAGCACGCATTCTCCTATACAGTACACATTACACAGCCAAACTGCCCCCTTAAAAAGCCCAACGAATATAAAGCTCTCAACGTTATTGCTTCTCCACTTACGTATCGATTTAAAAATTAGGAGAAAATGCACACAAAAATATATCAAAACATGTAACTAACGCTACACAAAATGCTGTATATGGTACAAATACAGCAATCAATAGAAATAAAAAAAAACAACCAAGATAAACAAAAAAATTAAACGGTGGGCTATTCAAAAGCAATTTATCGAAAATAAAACTATGATTTTTTATTGTTGTTGTTTGTATCTCTTTAAATAAAACGTTTAAATGACGTAAATTGACTGAAATTACTGGAGTTCATAATTTATTTAGTCAAAGTAAAAAGATGAAATTCACGCGTTTTGATTTAAAATAAAATAAGAAATAAAGAGTATTATAATGTTTGTTTAAGAAAAGCTGTAAAACGCTTGACTTTATTTGCAAGTTATCGTGTCATCGGCTTGTTTATTTTGTCGATGGATAACTTTTTTCTTCTTTTTAAAAACTGAGAGCAAAAATGGGGTAGAGATGACGCCGTGGGAAAGTAAAAAAAGTGAATCGATCGACTTGCGAATGTAAAAAGTTAAAGGAAAACGAAATAAAAAATCAAAAGGGTGATAGAGGAAAGGGGGAGAAAAGCAAAATCGAGAAATGGAGTGAAATAAGATGAATGAAATAGAGTACAAATGTAAACAAATGAATTCGTTGATGATGAAAAATGAGATTAAGATGATGACTTGTGCGCACACAAAACAAGGTTTTCCAAGAAGCTTCAAAACAAATGCGCATAAAAATCCCAAAAAAAAAAAATAAAAAAATGGAGTTTAATGTTGTAATGTATATATAATTTATATTGTATAAAAAAATTCCGCATTACATTAAGTGCTTGTAAATGCACGGAATAAATAACAAATAACAAATGTAAAAGGCAGTAATAATGAAAATATCCAGTAAATAGATAAATAAAAAAATAAAATTGTAGACTTACCATCAGCCAAAATAGAAAAAGTGCATGATCCCACGATAAGCATAAGAATGAAGACACCCCTTTGAAGCCCCCACATTGTGCCACTTCCAACAACCGACCGGGATGACGTACAACACAACAACATGGGGTGTCAGAAGTCGTACCTAAAAGCATGGAGGAAAAATGGAAGGTAATAAAAATGGGTATACAAGCCTGACCAGTTGAACTAGCCGTTTCCGGCAACAAATTTTATCCAATTGAAAATCGTTTAATTGATATTTAACGCCGCAGTTCCACGTCAACGTCACACACCGAGTCAATTTGAACATATTTTTCATCACCATGGAAAAATGGCCATTATTTTTTTTTTTAAAGAGTCACCGTACTTCTACTGAGATTTTAAACACACTATAATAATAATAATAATAATTAAGTGAAATAAATCACATTTGTCATTCGCATATCAAAAAACACAGATGACACGATTTGGTATAATCACATTAACAATACTTTTCTGACTTATTTTCTCATCGATTGGTGGTTGAATTTAATACATATAAAAGAAGTTGAAGTGAAAGCAGATGTAATCATTTATTCATCTCCACACATACAGTATACAGTAGTCGATCATCATCAACGTGAGCACTAATCGGCCCGCCAAAGTCACCGTAAGCCACAACAAACACCAGCGAGAAGAAGGCCGTCGTCATTGCCGTTGCCGCCGCCGCGACGACTACCATCATCGTATGCGGTTGTCAACCAGCGTTAACTGAACGAAACGCCGCCAACAAATTCGTCGCTGCATCAATACAATTTAGGTAACTGACACGTATCATTTCTTTCTGTGTCTAATGTACTACAACTTAAATGCATTAAATTTATAGACAACACTTTTTTCTTTTCCTCCAAAAAAAAAAAAAAAAAAAAATTTAAACTAAGAACCCTTTGGTATTAAAGATATTTGAGATAAAAACACAAATATGTGGCAGAGGAATTAACAACTAATTCCTCATAAGCACAATTTCGTGAGCAGTTTAAATAATTTCCAAAAATCTAACTTTCGCATTTATTTCTATTATTTACGATATTAAAACTTTGATTTATTTTTTAAATCTCTAAATGGATAATATTATTCCGATAGCTATTAAAAATACAAAGTAAAATAGATTTTTATGAAGCTTAGTAAGAAGACGAATAAGAAGAAAAAAAAAACTTTAATGCATTCAAAAGCTTGATCGTTTATCTTTTTTTATTATTTGATTTTTTTTTAACTTTTTTTTCTTACCACTATACCGCGCATATACATTTCCCTATAAAGCAGCAACAGCAGCAGCGATTGAAGCTAAATAGTAGAAAACGCACAAAGACACTGGATAAACCATGGATCAAACACCGCATTAAAAATGCATGACTGTCACATGATCATCAGACGTTATTCAAGAACCACCTTTCTTCGCCAATGTCCTTATTCACTTTTTATATTAAACACATACTGTAAGCACTATTTTCTTCTGACAAATTTATTTTCTGACTGATAACTTTCTTCCATACATCCAATAATTGAGCACTCCAAAATAAACCCAGAGATATAATTATACAAGTATAAAAAATGGATCAGAGTAACAAAATGCAGTGATGGCCGTCCATCACTCACGACATCAAACACCTGAATGCGGAGTTTCCCGCGCTCACTCTTCCTTTTCCCTCGCAACTCATCAGCGGATTCACCTTGGAGCTGCTCGAACTCTCCAATCATGCACTTGCGCTCACTTTTCTAGGTAGATGTACGTGATGAGACGCCTACCCCACCCCTCTCCATTCTCCCCCCTTCCCCCTTCTACAATTCCCCCACCTCAATTCACCCACAACGCATACACAATCCATGATATACGATAAGTGAGCGTATACCTAGCTTGCAAACTGAATAAAAAAGTGTATTAAAAGTTATTTTTTTCATATGTTTTTGTTAATTTTTCACTCCCTCTTCCCCACAAAATGTATGGTGGACAATTTATCTACTGTACAAAATGTGTTTGCATGTTTAAAGAATATACAGGTTTCTATTGAAGTTTTTGTTGTTAATTTTAATAGGCACACGAACTACTGAACATGAGAATGACCAAAAGAAAATGCTTAAAAAGCGATTTAGTGTCACAAATAACCAATATGCACAGTAGCATTGTACAGGGTGATCATAACATAGAAGTTCTACACATCACAATTTTTCTTTGAGAATTTTCAAAACATAGATTTTTGTCTTATTTCTTTATTAGTAAACTTCCAAACTAAAGAAACGGTGATGAAATACGTGATTCTCCATAAATATGTTTCCCCCTAAATTTGCAACCATTATGTAATGTACATGTGAGCACGTATCTTGTGATCCCCCTGCATATTGCGTGCTTGCTTAACATTACAGTCGAGTTCAGTCTATGACATCAATTCTTGAAAGATCAGATTAACAAAAATTGTAAATGTGGATGCATAGAGCACAGAAAAATGTTAATTTAATTTCAATAATTTGATCGTTACTATTTGCTCAGTCAAAAGTCAAAAGTTTAAGCAATCGATTTACTAAGTTCTACAATCTACAATGCAGTTTATGAACGTAAAAATGAAAAGCAAATAATCTACTGTATCTTGTAGCTTGACTGTACTGGGAAAATATCATACTGGATTCCAAAAGTCAACACGGCAGCATAACAAATGCGAGTATTTACATAAATAAAAAACCTTTCAAAATATACTTACTTAGCCCGAAAAAAAAAAAGAAATTTTTTCTTTTTCCCATTTTATTTTGAATACATTAAAGTGGTCAAAAAAGTCGATAGCGAGAAATATTGACTGCGTAAAAGCTTATACTCTTAACGGCGTATTTACGAAATACGTCATGGAAATGTTATATTTACGTAAAATGTTGACATTAGTAATGATGTTCAAAGTTTTTTTTATTTATTTCGTATAGGGCAATCCAAAAATTACCAGGAAAAATCTGTTTATGATCTTGACTTATAATAGCAAGCAATGATAATTCCACATTCAAATTTTTTAAAGATTTCCAATTGAACATCTAAATTAAAACCATAAAAATGCAAAACAGTTTGAATGCATTAAATAAAACTGGGACCTTTTAGATAGGGCCTTTTGGTAAAGCTGATATAGTGAAATATGGAACTGTATATTGAAATTTAATATACTGTAGAGACTTTCAATGTAGCAATATCTCGATATTTCAAAATTGGAATTTACAGAAACATTGTTGGTTTAATTAGAAAACAAATTCTCAACTCCATTTTATTGCATTACAAATTGTTACTGAAGCCAATGTAACTCAGTATCATTACTTTTAGAAGAATAAAGAACTGAGACAAATCGTTATTGAAGCCCATGCCACTCAGTCTCATCAATTTAATAATAAAAAAACGAGACAAATCGTTATTAAAACCAATGTAACTCAGTCTCGCCAGTTTAAGAAGAACCAAGAAATTAGACAAATCACTGTTAAAGACAATTTCACTCAGTATCACCAGTTTAAGAAAAATAAAAAAAACTGAGACAAATCGTTATTGCTAACTAATGTAAGTTAGACTCATCACTTTAAAAAATAAAAAAACAATACAAATTCGTATTCAGATCGATGCAATTTAGTCTCGTCTCTTTATTGGTGAAAAGTGAAGACATGAACAAGTATTAAAAATAACATGAACTACAGTGAATTCTCGTTAACACGAAGTCGACGGAACCGAGATTTTTCTTCGTGTTAACGGGGTTTTGTGTTAACGAACACATGCAAAATCTAATATATAATGGCCAAAATGACATTTTTTAGAGTAAATCACATTTAAACTCACTATTTACATCATATTTGAATCATTATTTACATCATGAGTGACACCAAAATTAAATTTCAAAATATTATGCATTTTGTGCATTCATATGCATGTATGCATTTCATAAAAACAAACAAAAAATGTATTGAATTTGTATTTGTTTTTATAAAAACATTAAAACTTATCAACATTTTGATTTTCTATACATTTTCCCCGACGATATATGAAATTTTTCATTTGGAGAAGCAAAATTTGTTCGTGCAAACGGGGTTTTACTTCGTGTTAACGAACAAAAAATGTATGGGAAAGCCTATACTGTAGTTCGGGACCACAATGTTGCTTCGTGTTAACGAGAAATTCGTGGTAACGGCCTTCGTGTTAACGAGAATCCACTGTATTTAAGAATACCCCTACAAAAAACACAAATGGAAAACGCAGAAAACATTTCAAATAACTAAATATCGAAATGCAAAACTATTGAACAAATACGACATTTTTGGAAATATTTATTGTAGCCACATCGAATTTTTCCAATACTGTATCGCCCATCCCTCCCTTTTGGAAATGAAAATATATCACAAAACGAGAGTTTTCTAAGTCACAACTAACTTTCTTCCCATTATTTTAACAACCCCGCCCATTCAATATGACGCTTACATTAATAAAATTAAATAGAAAGCACCGATAAAAATTAAGATAAGCAAACACGACGTAAGCGTCAAATCATCCAGGAAAAATCACAGGACAGAAGTAACTTTAGTGGAAAATAGTACATCTTATTAAGTGACAGTGAGCGGCACAACGAAATGCTGACGTCAACTTGGTAGTAAAAAAAAAATAAAAACCAAAGAATTCACCGTTCACGTCTCATTTCTTTTTCTTAAGATACTGGATATACATCACAGACAGGTAGCAGTGATCCCCCCTCCCCTCCCCTCTCCTTCCTTCCTCCCTCTTCCCCAATCTGTACGATCAAATGCCACCAGAATTTAGTGGGCGGAGTTACGGTTTAATCCTCAGGCATCAATATTCTTAAGCAACGCCTACTGGAGTATCCTTTACATAGAGAAACAGTAAGAAAAAAACTCACTACTACGCCCTCTATATCTTCGATCTACTTTACAATTACAACATATCCGCATTTCTTTTCTTTTATTTTTTTATCCCTTTCCATTCTTCGATTTCAAAAATATTTTATTTTTTTCTTACTTTGACGCCAAACACGCTGTTGAACGGAACGAAATTTCTTATTTCCGTTCCTATTTGCATCACCAAAACGACTTGATTTTTTTAATAAACAATTTGTATGATAAAACAAAAAAATAAAAAGAAATAAGAAATGCTATTACCATATTAGATTCATGTAAGAAGAAACTAATAACAGCAAGATGTTCACATAGAAGTAAAAAAAAGGGGAAAAAAGTTGATTTTATTAATTATAAAAACAGTAACTAGTAAATAATTAAAAGAAATTTCTCGAATAAATTATCGTGTACAGCAAAATTGAGGGGAATTCCTTTAAAAAAAAATTAATTAATTGAAATTAAAATATGAATAACAAAAATTATTAAAATTATAAGAATTAAGAATAAAAAAAAACAAGGAAATGCTGACGTGTTTCTGCTCATGTCATTGTAAACGACCCAAAAAAAAACAAACACAAATACTGTACTTTTTTTTGAAATAGTGTACATGTAATTACATTGAAACAAAAATAGTAACGTTAGAAAATGTCACAAGTGAAAATAAGTTAGATTTACACAAAATTAAAAACTGACAAAAAATAGGCAAGTACTGAGTGTCACGCACGATTTTCTTCCTATGTAAATGTCTATTTTTGGTATGTCAGCGTCAAAATTCATTAAAAAAACAAATCTATACAATATATTATAAAGTAGGACAGTAGCAATTTAAAATATTATACAGGAAGATCAAAAGATACATGTTCAAAAAAAAAAAAAGTTTTAAATTGTAACGCTTTCAATTATTTCCCTAGAACAAAACAAAAAAACGGGACAAATCGCCATTGGAAGTAATGACATTTATTCTCGTTTCTTTCTTAGCAGTGTAAAAAACAGTTTTTCTATTTAGAAAAATCGCCCAGTTCATAATGGGAGTAAAAAAGCACGTAAAATTGGTATTTTTTCTCATTATTATTAACATCACACATAGGAAATAAGTATTATTAGCACAATTAGCAACATCACAAGCCCTCTGGCAAAAACGACCTAATACATTCCACCAAATTCATAACTTGAGTCCTTCCTAATTTGAACTATTAGCAATCCCAATTTAATGCACAATGGAGATACATTGCTTGTTCAGAATTCGCATGCCCAAAGGCCATCCTAATGACCACTTCAAGAGCTCAATAAAGAAGGCCCCTTGTTGCCTGAAACCTAAGGAAAACCACTGAACCACCATAAATTAGCAATGGACCCTCTTTGAAATCACATTCAGATTTTATTTTAGTCTTTTGAAGAGGTACACCATTCATTTTCATAAAAAATTATGTGATATTCAAGTTTCTTTATTATCTTTTTTGTATTTGCAAACATATCTTATAACACCCGGTAACTGTCATAGCACAAAAAACAAATATTCATTCGATTATGTAACGATACATCTGACATTTATACAATTTAAATACCCAATATTTTAGAGAAGAAAAAAGTTATTAATAAATAAACTGAAAGTTTAAATTTTTAATTTATTTTGAACCAAAACTAAATTTATTTTTAACACAAAAAAATTCAATAAAGTGAAAATTGTTTATCAAAAAACTGAAGAAACTAAAATATTTTTTTGTGGTAAAAGAACTTTGTGTTAAACGATGCTTTAAAAAATTATTCTGACAAAAATGACATTTTTTTAGAGATATTAGATATGCTAATTACATTTAAAATTATTATACTTTTTGTACATTCTGTATGTTTGTATACATTTAACAAAAAAATGTAATTTGACAACTGTTATTTTAAATTTTTTTTTATAAAAACAACAAAAAAAATTATTGAATTTTTTGGAAAATATTCTGTTATTTTCTTTTTGCATTGAATTTTTTAGCATCAAATTGTCTGATATCGTCCAAGTGTATGTAATTTGTTTATTCTTTTCGTGTTAAAAGAATAACAAATATACAGTATGAAACCACATAGCATTTAGTCGTTAACCGCATTATTTCATATTTGACTGTATTCACATTTCCAAAAAAACAAAAACAAAAAAGTTATTCCTAATGCTCGCTATTTAAAATGTCGTAATTAAATTTTCATAAATTTCAGATTGCAAACTGACGAGCATTCCAATCGCTGCAAGCAAGTTTTAAGATCGGCCATTATTTAATAACCTTTACATAAAAACAAATAATGCAATTACGAGTGCATTTTCAGTATCGTAGTTAACTTTAATGCTTCCAGTAATAGCTTCAAAAGAAAACGTAAACTACAACTAGAATGGCGTCTAAATAAAAATAATAAAAAATGGCACGAACGAAAATGGCAAAGAATTTAATGATGTACGTTAAAAGTTAGACAATTAACAGACAACCAGAAACTATAGGAAATATTGAGCGATGTAAGACAATGAAGAGTAAAAGACGACTGTTTGGCTATTTGTCTGCCGGTCAACACAATACAAATCGATCCTTCACTAATTTACCAATTTCGCCTTCTCATTTCACTAACTTAAACCATTTTATTTCGATAACATCTTTAAACCAGTACTGGTACACAAAATGATTACCATCGATTTTGTGAAATACCTCTCCAATTCATGTAATCCATCTACAATTTAACATTTTTTTCCCCTTCCAACTACAATTTTATTTCAATTATCTGCTATCAACCAAAAAAAAAACTAAAAAAAAACAAACAAACATTAGAATCGTAAACATATTGTGTGTTAGATGAAAACTATAATTACATTGAACGTTTGCTTGTTTTTCTATATAAAAAAACATGTTTTTATTAACCAAAAAAAAACTAAAAGAAAAACATTGAATAAAATGTGTCTTCTTCCCAAAAATAGAAAAACACAGGTAGTAACTGCGTTGCTTGAGTAAACTTGTAGTTAAATTATCCAAGATTCAAACAAATCAAGAATAATATAAAAGATCTTAATATTATCATAGCATCGTTTTCATTACAGGTAATTACGTTTGATTGCTACAGGTGAATGGTCGAATGATTGACAGCAATGACAAAAGACGTTTAAGCTTAAATAAGCAATGAGAATGCTAGTTAAGCGTTTTAGAAAGCGTTTGTCTGTGTCTAGACAGTTCATCGCCAAACAATTCATAGACATTAAGCTTACAATTCACTAACTAATTAGGTATAACTGACTAGATAAAGTATTCAAGTTTTAACGGAGGTAAATTGTAATTGTCCGAAAACCGTTAATTATTAGTAAGATTGTACATGTATTGTTCATTATTTAATAATAACCTTACAAAGATACGGTGAAAAGTGTTGCTCTATAATGGCGATATAGTAAATAAAGTTTATTTCTTATGACAAAAAAGTGTAAAATGTATCCCTTTTTATAATAATACAGTAAAAAAATTATTCTCCCTTATGACGATACAGTAAAAAGTGGTTCTTTTTTATAACGATATAGTAACAACTGTTTCTCTCTTATACCGATACAGTAAAAAAATTATTCTTCCTTATGACGATACAGTAAAAAGTGGTTCTTTTTTATAACGATATAGTAACAACTGTTTCTCCCTTATACCGATACAGTAAAAAATGTTCATCCCTTACGACGTTACAAAAAAATTCCCTTTTGACAATAGAGTAAAGATTTCCCTTATGGCGATACAGCACAAAATGTTTCTCCCTTATGACGATATAGTAAGAATTGTTTATCTCTTATGACGGTACAAAAAATGTTCATCACTTATAACGTTACAAAAAATGTTCATCACTTATAACGTTACAAAACAACTTCCCTTATGACGATACAAAATAAAATTTTTCTCCCTTATGGCGATACAGTATAAAATGTTTCTCTCTTATACAAAAACAGTAAAAAAATGTTCATCTCTTATGACGTTACAAAAAATGTTCATCCCCTATAACGTTATAAAAGAATTTCCCTTATAACGCTACAGTATCAAATGTCTCTCCCTTATACCGAAACAGTAAGAAATATTCATCTCTTATGACTTTACAAAATATGTTCATCTCTTATGACTTTACAAAATATGTTCATCTCATATGATTTTACAAAATATGTTCATCTCCTATAACGTTACAAACAAATTGCCCTTATGACGATACAATATAAAATGTTTCTTCCATTTGACTTTACAGTATAAAATGTTTCTTCCATTTGACTTTACAGTATAAAATGTTTCTTCCATTTGACTTTACAGTATAAAATGTTTCTCCCTTATACCAACACAGTAAAAAATGTTCATCTCTTATGACGTTATAAAAAAATTATTTTGTGACAAGAAAGTAAAAATTTTTCTTATGACGATGCGTTAAAAAAACATTGTGTCTTCAACAGCAATTATAAACTTTCATGCTTTTTATTTTACTATAAAATTAAGATTGAAGTTATGGAATATGTTTAAAAATCAAGGTTTTGAAAATTACACTTGAAATTAACCACTAACGTTGAAATATTGATGCTGAAACATTTGTTACATTACCAAACTAAACAAAATCCAACACTGAATACCAGAACTTGACTTATTTCATGACTATATAATTTAGTTTAATAAAAATCTAAAAATTGTACGTATACTTTCTGCACGAGACGAAAAGTTTACAAACACGGTAATTTAATATTTTGATTCTAATCTTTAAGTATCGTTTTTAAAGCTTAGTAAATGTTATTTAAAACGTCTAGAGAAATCCGTTAAAAAACAGTAACAACAGTACAAAGTTGAGAAAATTTACATTAAAGTAATTACATTATAAAATACGAGTACTTTTACGACTTTTCATTTTACAGCCCTGATTTTCAGGAGTCTTACGCTGTCGTAAAACGGTATGCGATTTTAATGAAGGTAAACTTTCATTTTTATACCGTTACAGTTAAACAGATTTGTATATTTCAAATAACATTATGGTAATATTCAACTTCCACAAAAACACAAAAAAAAAGAAGAAAAAAAAAGATTAATACTGCATTTTAATCATCAATGTAAATACAAAAAAATGTATATATCGATTTCACAATAAGCTAAGACGCAGTATTTATTTCGACTAGAATTGTAATTAAAATTAAATTCGATACTATTCATAGATGAAAAAAATATATCAAATAACTAAAACCATTCAAAAGCAAAAATTAACAAAAAAGAACCAAAAGAAGTAATTGAACCATTCAATAGTTTAATATTTCTCAATGTAATACTCATGAGAATTTTAATACAGTAGAATCCGCTTAATACAAACTCGCGTAAAACGAAATTCCGCTTAATACAAAACAAAACTGCGTTCCCAAACTAAAGTATAAGCATTTCCATACATTTGATTTCGGTTAACACGAAACAAAATCTGCTTAACACAAAAATATTTCGCTTTTCCGAATGAAACATTGCATATGCCATTATCAAAATTTTTATAAAGTTTTTATAAAAACAAATACATTTTTTTTTGTTTGTTTTTAAAAAAAAATTCTAATATTCCATTGTTTTTTCTTGCATAATATTTTCAAATGTAAATAATCGATTTAATGTACTTTAACAAATGTCATTTTAGTGACAATATTTTTTTGTTTTCGTATGTTCTGCTTTAGACAAAATTCGTTTAACATAAAGAAATTTCTTAGTCCCAACCACTTCGTGTTAACCAAATTTCAGTGTAATAATAAATTAGTAAAATCATCCCAATAGATTTTCATTTTTTTAAATCATTTTACCACCAACTTGAAGTACTAAACAAGAATTTTAATCACAAACATGTAGTTCAAAAAAAAAAAAAAAAAAACATCTTCAAATAATTTGTACAACTTATGTACTTATCTCAATATCAAATCCAGTAAAATGTCAATAAACAGCAATGCTGTATTAGCGTTTATTTATTTAATAATCAAGAAAAAAACTGCGTAAATTTAGGCAAATAAGTGTACTCTAAAATGCAAGAAAATTGGCAAAACACAATAAGAAAAAACAACTCCGTTTCAACAAACAAAAAATTACCCCTCCTCCACCCCTATAACACAACAAGCACCCCTTATCCTCCCCTCAAGTCCCTTCGCTTCTGCTTCATCCATCCATCCAGCACAGCGCTTTACAGTGCACTCCCTATTTCTACTAATGGATCGGTAATGGGCAGGTGAGAAACTTCCATTAGTCTGACGTACAAAACACAAACCCTCGTATCAAAAAACGCCTCCTACATCTGATCCAGCTCCATCAACTAGCCCTAAACTGCATTTCCGACTACAGGTAACTGGAGAAACAGGCGGCCAAGTAAAAGTAAAATAGTTGAAGCGAGCAAGAGGGAAGTCCAGGTGTTTGGATGTCGTCAAGGCAACCATCCGAATAGCCCGATCGATGACGGCGGCAAAAGTCTCTCTCTCTATTTCCCCTTCAGCGTTATTCGCCAGGAATGCATACACACACACATTGAGACGTGGGGGAACCGCCCCGCCCCCACCATTCCGCCCTAACACCAGTTGAAGCCCATTTCCCACTACAGAGTTACGCTTTACAATTTTCAAAACAAATACCTTTCAAATTATTACACTGTGTATACTCAAACGCAAACGCCGAGAATTACTACAGAAATCGCATCTTCTGTCTACAAAAATGTGGATAACAAAGGAGAAAGAGAGACAGGAAGTATTAAAAATTCGACTCGGTTGACATTTGACTATTTTCAATGTTTGATAAGGCCGTGGAAATCAGTTGTGTAGCGATTAGTGTATAGTGGCACGCAGTTTCGTCAATGGCGATAGTAACTACGCATAATAATGAGTGGGCGATTCTACAGAATCGCTTGAACACGCACTCTGGATTTTTTCCATGACCCGTAAAAAGCGTATTAAAACGATTGCCATTTAACTCCGAGAATTTCTGTAGAAATTTAGAAATGAGATATAATATAATACACAAATAGAATGAGAGTTCCCCTCTCCCCCGCCTCTCTCCTATCGCCCCCATTTACTTCTATGAATTAAATATACAAGACTAATCAAAAATCGCTTACTACATACAAGTCCGATTATCACGAATCAAATCAAACATGCAGAAGAGATTATTCAGATACAAAATGCAATTGAATTTATACATAAACTTGTAGGGAATATTTTTAGGGATCAAATCTTAGTGCATAAATTCAGAGTTGGTGGGCAAGGACTTTAAATACACGTCCTGCACGAAAAAAAAACATTGGTGCTTTGTTTTAGATAAATGTTTTTATTTGTTTTACATTTGTAGTAACATTTTACTCTTGAAACAACACTTTCAGCCTTACCCCTCCCTTTCAGCGTTTTTATATACACAATATAAGAGAAAAGAAAGCAAATATGGCGTGGTCTACCTTACATTCAGGGTGATTTTCTAAACTGGAATCAATTTTTTTTCATGGCAATAAAAAAGTGAGACAAATAGCCATTGAAACTGATACTATTTCGTCTCGTTTCTTTATTGACACTTGTTTTCTCCACTGAAAGTGATAAAAAATCGCTCCATCTGCTTCTTATACCGGTAAAAAAATGCTCTGACATATCAAATCACCTGATATACAGTTCCATACTTAGTTTCTTGTTTGATTTGGTTGTACTGTACATGTACTCGTGCACCATTTCTATGCACGAACTTAACTTCAGGTTGCTGATCGCATGATATTAGCACTAAGAGCGAATGACTGAGAGAACACGGGGGGAGTTGGAAGTGGGGAAATGAGGGTCGATGGGTGAGGGAAATAAAAGTAAGAATGCTAATGGCAACAATAATATTTATGGATTTTTTTTCTTTTTTGGTTAGAGAAATAATTGCGAGCATAAAACACGTCCGTTCGAAGCCAAAGTAAAAGTATTGAGGAATATAAATGACCTAAAAGTCCAACCTTTAACAACAACAAAAATAGGGTCCTATTGACTTTGATAAATATTGCTGAGTAACATGTCGACAGATGAAATCTTTTTTTCAAACTACAATAAAACTTTAGCAATATACAGCCAACATATCAGTATCAGTAACGTTCATTTTTGTTTTTAATTTCCCTTTTTAAAAATCGATGAATTTGCATTTCATTTCCATTTGTCGACGACGTCAATATTTGCTTCTCAAACTTGGAAAAGTAATATACAGAATAAAAAATAAATAAATAAAAATTAAAAAGCAAAAAAAAAAAAAAAATCTTAATGAATTAAAATAAAAATCGACATTAGGAAATAGTCCACGTAGTTATGAAAATGTCATAACTTCAAAAAAGCAAATAATAAAAACATTAAATAAATAAATAAAATGCCCAATTTACCAAATTAATGCAAGTTAAATGTCATTAGGTAACGAAAAAATCAATTTATAGACATAACATGATAAGGAAAACCCATAATATCGTAATAATTGTGTTTTATATGTATTAAATTTGCCAATAGTCCGAAAAAAATAAAGAAATCTAATTTAAAATAAGTAAAATTGATTAATTGACGCCTTAAAATTTTTACCAGAAACCAGTTGAATAAATAAACGCAAAATGCACAAAACAAATAAAAAATTATCTTAATTCTATTTAATATTTAATTAACTGGCTCAGTATTACCACACACACATTCGCTTCATCTCTTCCTAATTAATTACACAAAGAATTAAGTTGCTTATGAAATAATTATAATATTTAATAAGCTTTGACGAATGTTACTGAAAGTCAAAATAAGCTCTCACATAACGTTCAAAAAACTTTCCAATCACAAAATTGTTTGCATTATATCCATGAAAACAACATAATACATAGTCTGCAGTACATAAATTACAAAAACAAAAAAAAAAAATACATTTTCATGTATTCTTTTTAAAAACAAAACATTTCCGGTTAAAAACGGTTATGCACTTCATTAGATAAACAAAAATGTGAACTAAATGAGCTACAGAACAGACTCCATAGCCTCAAAGGTTATGACGAGACTTCAAATTATATGATAAAACGACAATAATAATGCATATTTTAAAAGATGCATTTGACAATAATGCACAATCATCTTAATTAAAAATCTAAAAATAATTTATCCACGTCCATCTTTCTGTCTTTTGATTTCTTGAACATTTTTGAATCATCTTGTGCAGAGCAATCGTGCATGTAATAAAATGTATAAGAATTTGAAATGTAAGTAGTATTTCTAAGATATTTTTCATGGTTTTTCTTCTTATGACATTTGGGTGAATATATGTTTTTGTATGCATCGTTTAACACGAATAAATACAATAGAATCCATTTAACGCAAACTCGTTTAACCCAAAACAACACTGCGGTAAAGAATAGACATTTTCAATTCTGTTAACACGAAACAAAATCCGTTTAACAAAAAATTTGGCTTTTCCAAATGAAAAATTGCATATACCAATGTAAAGAAATGCAAAAATGTAAAGAAAAAACAAAACACAAAATTAATCAATTGTTTTGTTTGTTTTTATACAAAAAAATGTAAAACTGCATTGTTTTTTTCTTAAATGTATAATATTTTGAAATGTAAATAGTATCTTTTGAAGTAAATAATGATTCTAATACAGAATGATGTAAACAGTAATTCTTATAAGAAATGTCATTTTAATGAGAAAAGATATGTTCTGCTTAACACAAAATTCTTGTTACACGAAGAAACGACCATTTCGTGTTAAACAAATTCTCCTGCATTTCTATTTCTTCAGTTTCATGTTAAACAATTTTCATTGTATGATAAAAATAAAGAAACGGGAATAAATTGCATGGTTTACCATATGAAAGTTTCCCGTTTCTTTACAGATCCTATATAAACACACTTCTTATGATCACCCAGTAGTTAGTTAAGACATAATATGCCATCCAAACGTAAAATCAAATCAAAAATGCAAGTTAACTTAATTTGTATCCGAGAAAAATGTGTCTAACAATTGCAGCAATTAATAATGAGACGCGCGTGTGTGAAGTGTATGTGTTTCACAATTCAGTCAATTACACGACGCCGCCTAGTGCACATTTATCCAAATAGGCAGGCTGCATCAATCTTTCAATTTAATTAGTCACAGTCGACTGATAATATGCATGATATGTATAATCAGACAGATGGGCGGATTCAATTACGTTAAAACAGATTGAAGCCGCTCTCTCTGCATTTGGGCTGTAATTCTTTTCTAAACGAAAATCTATCCGTGCATTTTCCTCTAGTTAGCCTTGGGGTTCAGTTCAAGTGTCTTTTAGGTCCAATCGTATTTAATAAGGATTAGCAAGCTCCGAGCGAAAACAGAAAAGCTGGAGTGGCCAATATGGACATTAATCACGGACCGCTGGCCACGATAACCTACGCACAATCTTTTTGGTAAAAAGCTGACCGCCCAATCCCTTCTTCTTCTTCTTTTCCAACAAAAACCACCCCCCTTTTCTACTACCATCTAATCTTCCTACCAATTTGATCCTCGTACAAAAGACAAAACTATGTATGACAAACGTAAACAACCACCACAAAAAGAAACAACTCCTCCTCCAATGTCTTTCTTCTCTCATCATCACCTCAAAAAGATTATGTTGGGGATTCAGACGCACATGAAAATCGGATTGGAAGTGTACGAGAAAAACAAAACTCAGATGGTAGGGTGACAAAGAGTTGGCTGGACACGTCTAATAATACCCAAAATGAAAGTCGGTAACCGTTTGCTGTTGTGCATACGAACCGGATAACAAATGTTTGATAAGAGTGGATCGGCATTAATAACGTTGTTGCTGCCGTCGTAAGTCATATTATTTGACGATGACGTGTCATAACAAGTAATAAAAAAGCAAAAAAAAAAAAAAAACATAAAAAGACAACCACATAGTCACATACACGTCAACAATTGACTAATAGTTTGAACTTCGATGGAGATTTTAGGCAGAGAGGCTCCTTACATGATAAAATTGATGGAGAAAAAAATCGGTTGTCTAAAAAGTAAAGTAAATAAACACATTGGAGACATTTATCTGTAGTACTTTTATGGTAAATTTCTTTTCTTAGATGCCCTTAGACAATCTTTGCATTGTCAAATTCTCGTCAAAATGTGGTATCATGCCGAGGTGACTTCAAGTCGCATTAAGTGACAGTTCATAACGCTAAAACTTCAATGTGGCTAAAACAGAGTTGGTAAATTGCCAAAATGCTAAGATAGAAATACAGTATATATGTTTGGATTTTTTTTCATTACTCTTGAATTTTATTGTAGATAATATTGAGACGTCAAAGACTCGAAAAAGATTGGAAAAACAAGTGGCAGAAAATAAGCCTTAGGCTTCGTCTTCTTTAATCATTAAATATTCGGAGCATAAGAAAATTAATATTTGATAACTTTCAGAAAAGTAATATATTACACGAGGAAAAGTCTCGTCATAAAACTTTCCAATATTACTGGTTTATTCTTTTACCAAAAAAAAAAAATTAAATAAATTTCAAACAAGTTGTAACACTGTGTTTCCCAACGCTTTTTGCTTGGTGTCCCACCAAAAGCTAAATATGAAGAATAGATTTTAGATATTTGAGTTCAATTTCAGATATTTGAGTCCATTTTGAGTTTAATTTCAGATATTTGAGTCCATTTTGAGTTCAATTCTGGATATTTGAGTACAATTTTGGTGTATCTGAGCCCATTTTGAGTTCATTTTTGGATATTTGAGTTTATTTTTATCACAATTTTGGATATTTGAGGTCATTTTTATCACAATTTTGAATAGTTGAGTTCAATTTTATATATTTGAGTCCATTTTGAGTACAATTTTGGGTATCTGAGCCCATTTTGAGTTCATTTTTGGATATTTGAGTTCATTTCTATCACAATTTTGAAATATTTGAGTTTAATTTTAGATATTTGAGTCCATTGTTGGGTACTTAAGTACATATCCTTTACAACCAAATTACCCCCAGTGTGAGACGTGGCTCCTACATTGTGAAACCCTGTTATAAACTGTAGATAGCTATATACAAAGCGCATGTGCAATGTTACACTACTGTAAAGTTCACAATCAACTAAAAATAGGACAAATTCAGGAAATGTTTACATCCCAAAAACCACTTTTCTCTCATGAAAAACAAATTTTTTTAACAAAATTTTTAAGGAAGAAAAAAAAAAACCCAACTTAATAATTAAAAGTAATGCTGCGACTTTAAGAGATTTGTAATCATTCAATGTCGTAACTTAACTTCCATGGCACACACTAATTAAATATTAAATATTTGACGTCGATGAAGTCAGAGGGAAACTAAATGCGCAGATTGACTGTATAATATAAAATTAATAAAATCTTCGTCGTCAACTTTAACAACTCCCATCTATCTATACAGGAAGTAATTAATGTATTGATATTGTATGGCCATAAAATATTTAATCTGCTAACCTCAAACAAAACGAGCAACTCTGCATACAGGAAACAAGCAAGACATTATTACACACTTAACATTTTTATAGAGCGATCGTAAAATCAATTTTATATTCCTTTCAAATTATCAAAAAAATAATAAACCCCCATTTAAAATTAGCAATTCGTGTAAGTTACTTAGTGTACTTTGCTGTTGTTTGTCAATTGCATTATTACAGTGCAATAAATGGGGTGACTTAGATTGCAAGTTTTACTGTAACGTGTAAGCGATAATATGTTGAAGATGGTGCGCTTTTAATATCTACAATGGGACATGTGCAATAGTGTAAGAAAGAAAAGCACAGCATTTTCAGCGTATGTGCGTGCGTTAATGTTAAGACTAACACTGTAATTATCATTGAAAAAGATTGTTGGCTATTTAATAACTTATTTTAATATAACTGATTGATGCATTGGTTATTTAATAACTTATTTTGATATAATTTACTGATGTAATGATGGTTTTAACTTAATATATGATAACTGAAAACACTTTTACAGCATAATTGGCACTGTAACGTATGTCAAAAATTGCATGTAATTTCTTTCATAAAAATTGTCTCTTAGATTTATTTTCTCCCCCTAAAATTGGCCTTTTTTTTTTTAGCTTTATAGCTGTTCAAAGTCTTTTATGTATGTGGTCACTGTAACAATAAATAAAAACATTTTTAAATTGAGAAACTACAAACGATTACTGAGCGTTAAAATGCCAACTACAATTTTGCAGTTGAAGTCGAAATAAAAAGCGTTTGAAAACAAGCAGCTCTATCAGCGTTATCTTAATGTAGTGGAGTGTGTAAATTCTGAAACCACGCTTATTTACTCGCATCGAAGCCCCAAAGATGAATCAGCAATTTGGAGAACCACTAAAACCCAACTTCCGCCGATAAAAAGTTAGCAGCTAGAAAAGCGCTGATTGAAATATTACGAAAACAAATTCTAATTTCTCCACCCTTACGACAACGAATTCAAAATAAAACATCTTTATAAATAAGAAAGAAAAATATTATCACAAAAGAAATTAGATCGAAGATGCTCAATCGCTTTCTTCCCACTCCAAAACAAAAAAAAAATAGATAAATAAATAAACACGCTAAAAATTTGAGTTCATAAACAAAAATTTACCAGAAAAAAAAATGATAACAGCACGCTGAAAATGTAAATGTAAATAAAAATAAAACGACAGAGCAAAACTGAGCAACCGCAGATAAACGATTGCACTTAAAACGCTTTATAGTGGATGTGTACGCGCCGAATTAGTGAAGCGTTATCTCAAACACACCGGATGATTTTCAGATTTGGAACACGACATTTCACTATTCCGATAAAGAAAGTGAGACCAGATATTGTCAAGTTCTCGGTTTGGTTCATGTCACCGAGAAACGGTATTAAAAGCTATAATTTGGTGACGTTTCTTTCCTGCTAAACAGAACACAAAAGTGCTCCAATACCGCAAATCACCCGGCATATAAGCGAGAGAGAAAACACATCGTTAACTCTCATTTTAAGCAACAAAACGCATTGTTATGATATTTGACATCGTTTAAGTCGTGAAATGACTCAGACAATACATGTAAGATTAAATGCATATACATTGTCGACAAAAATAAAAAAAAAATAAATAAAAGCTTTAACAAACAACGTGTTCAGCGTAATAACCATGCTCGAACACAAATGTAAATTAAATAATAAAAATAAAAATTCGGATGGATATGCAGAACTGTATAATAACATGCATTGCAGGTTAATTATGCGTCAACGATAACAATTTATAAAAGTATTTTTTTTTTCCATTTTAAGAATAAACAATTAAATTAAAATTATAAACGCTTTTCCGCGATATATTGATGGCGATGAACGTTAGATTAGCAATATTAATTACACAAAATGTGTATGTACGCGGCACATATAATGTAGCTTTGCAAACAACCAATACATTTTTCCATTGGACGATCGTTTATCATCGCTACCATTAATATTTCAGGTAAACGCCCTTAGTGCCATACCGAAATTAAAATAAACATGAGTTGTTACTTGTAATAAGGAATCGAAAATCGAAACGCACGTCACCGTCTTCAGCACCTACAAAATCGTTAATAGCACAAAACACACCCTCATCTACATTGCAGTTTTAATAAAGAGATCGAAGATGCCACAATACAATATACACACGACGACTATACAGGGTGATTTTAGAACTTCCAAAACTGTTTTTCACATTTACTGTGAGGAAAAAACAAGACTAAATCCTATCAGTTCCAATGGAGTATTTCCCGTTACTCTCTAGCCATAAAA
>JAAFCF010003739.1:15307601-15325201 GCA_013389785.1 Helicorthomorpha holstii
TTAATTTTGTGAATTTCAAATGTTAATTTTGTGAATTTCAAATGTTAGTTTTGTGAATTTTAAATGTTAATTTTAAAAGCTAAGTTTGTACACGTTAAATGCTAATTTTGTGAATTTTAAAAGCTAATTTTGTATATTTTAAATGCTAATTTTGTTAGTAATAAATGCTAATTTTGTGAAGTTTAAATGCTGATTTTGTGAATTTTAAAAGCTAATTTGGTACATTTTAAATGCTAATTTTGTTAGTAATAAATGCTAATTTTGTGAAGTTTAAATGCTGATTTTGTGAATTTTAAAAGATAATTTTGTACACTTTAAATGCCAACTTTGTACATTTTAAATGCTAATTTTGTGAATTTTTAATGTAAATATTAAATTTGAATGCTAATTTTGTGAATTTTAAAAGCTAATTTTATACATTTTAAATACTAATTTTGTACATTTTGTTGGGATTCCATAGTTGTATTTGCGCGCATTAACTATTAACTTAACATATTGTGTTATATGGTTTGCCATAGGTGGTTAATTAGCGCGATTAACACCTAGGTATTTGTGTTACTTCTGTTTCGTTCGTCGTATCTACAAGTTGTAGATATCAACAGTCTGGCCAGATGTCTCAACTAGTTTTGTAACCGATGAAGCAATACTGCTTCATAAAGACAACAATATTTGTTTCTCCGCCTTTTTAAGTTATTGCCAATTAGGCAAATAAACTGTAAGTCAATAAACAGTTTATAACAACAACCATAATTCCACTGCGTAAAATAAACTCTACACATTTGAAACGCTAATTTGGTACATTTGAAACGCTAATTTTGTACATTGCTAATTATGTAACTTTAAACTCTAATTTAAGTAAATTTAACTGACAATTTTATAAAATTTAAAAGTAAACCATACGATTTTTAAATACTTTTCAGACAGTAGATTACAAACACGTTGCATAACTTTATAACATTATTGATTTATGAATATAACATCACAAAAAATAAAACGCAACTTTGTCGTTTCAATTGATTTAAAAAAATCAGCTGAATTTTTGAACATTGAAAACAATATCCGCTACAAATAACAATACATTCAGTGTCATCATTAAAATTTCAAAATACAGCCATACAAAAACTAAAAAATTGCTAGCTTTAGTGACTGCCAAACATTGTATATATCTCGTCTGCATGCCTCCAGGAAGCAAAACAGTATAATCTATATATATAAAAATGAAAGTATGTGTTCTGTGTGTGCTTTATGCCTGACTAAACCATTAATCCGTTTGCCATAAAATTTTTTGGAAGTTGTTGATTACACCCCGGGGAGGGTTTCTATGAACCAAAAAATTTCAAATATCGTTATAATATTTCCTGAAATAAGTTAGATTAATTAAATGTAGTGATCGCGAGACAGAGTTTGATAAACTCTTACCGCCATCTTTTGAGCGAACGATAAAACTAACAGAATATAAAGCGCCCAATTTCAAAACGGGACAGTCGGGGCGGGATGAGCGGGACAAACGGGACGGGATGAGCGGGACAGACGGGACGAGCGGGACAGACGGGACGGGATGAGCGGAACGGGATTCATAATCTTTGCAGCAACGCGCGACGGGTGAAGCTAGTGCAAATATAAATGTTTAAAAAATTGATTACACCAATTCAAAGTCTTCAGGGGTGAAACGTCTAAATAAAAAAGCGATTTTTTTATTACAGTGCAATGTCACATGATACGCATCATGTTACTTTTCCAGGTAAAAACATTTTTGCATTTAAACTTTTGTGTTCTGCATGCATTAATATATTAATGAATAATGATAAAACCAGTTTTGTTTATAAAACAGCGATTGTCTTTTAAAAAACCAAAAAAAAAAAAATCTTTTTATTATTCTTATTATTTAAATTAAATCCCCCACAATCTTCATTTTCCAAATTAATTGTAAATTCGCATCTTACTGTATAAATTTCTCCCATTTTTGTTATTTACGTTTAGAAATGTATTTTTTATTAAATAAAAAAATGTTTACCTTTGGTATTTACAGAGTGTGGTTATTTGGAGTCGTTACCGCTAGTTACGCATAACTTGCAGACAATTGTAACGCACGCAATGCACAACATAAATGCAAAAAAAAACGTCATGCACGCCATCATTTACCAAACCCACATATTTTTCACTATTTTTTTTATAATGCAATCGCCTCAAAAGCTACAGACTGTTATTAATATCAAGAAAAGTAAAATAAAACTAATTAAATGCTAATTTCTGAAAACGACACACCACGAAATCACATAATCAAAAATAGAAAAAAAATAAAAAACATACACTGGCGCCATATTGAAATTATTACAACGTCTAAAACTAAAAAAAAACCAAAAAACAATTTCCGATTTAATTCCTAAATAGTCTAATAATTTATTAATAAAAAAACACAATAATTAACTTTTAGCTGCACCAATATCGTTATTTTCCCATTAAAAAAGCTTCCCCTTAAAGAAACAATGATTTTAAGTCTCAGTGTTTATTTCATAGCCATAAAAACATTCATAAAGTAATTTTTATGATACCCTAATGCAAAAAAAAAAAAAAAAACCAAAACAAAAAAAAAGACAATCCATGATATAGATTTCCAAAACGCGGTCTCTTAAAGTGGATATCTCATATTTTCCTTCCACTTTTTTATTCATTGATAAAAAGCAAAGGGCCACGACAGCAACACGAAGAAGAAGAAGAAAAAACTATTAGCATTATATAACGTTATATGACACCAAAGAAACACACAAGCATAAGTAACATTTAAGAGCCAGCAAAGCAAAACATCGCCTAAAGAAATATGAATTATGCCAGCTAAAATGCTTAGAAGACGAAAAGTTAAGTGCCAGCTGTCGAGATGTCTCAGGTCAAGAACCCCGGGTAATGTAACGAATAGTTATGGTGACCACACGTCCTTTATCTGAAAGGACAGTACTTCCTTTCAGAGGCCTATCAGTTTTGTATTTTATTTCAAATTTCCAACTGTTTTAAGTCCTTTATTCCCTGTTTTGGAGTTTTGTTTAGGATATGGAACTTGAAAGTGCTAGACAACTAGTGTCTATTTTACTTAAAACACATGCTAAAGGACCTCAACCTGTGTCACACGAGCCCATGTTTGTTATGCATTGAAAATGCGACTATAAAAAATGAGACTAACACCTATCAGTTTCAATAGCGATTTTTCCCGTTTCTTTCAAGCCACAAGTACAGTATAAATAAAGAAATTAGTTGCTAGAGAAACGCCGGAAATGCGGTTGGAAACCACTATTCCATAACATTTGCAAACTTTTGTGTCCAAAAAAACCAAAAATGTTCAAATTTTCCATCAAATAATGCCTTTTAAAACGAAAAATCGCTGGACTTCTCCCTCATACCACTGGTTTTCATTTTTACTTTGTGTATGTTAGGACTAGGCAATATTTCAATATATTAACATCGATATATCGAATTGGTCAATATATTAAAATATCGAAATTCATTGTATAGAGCCTTGGTCCCCAACCTCTCCTCTATGGACCGGTACCGGTCCGCGGAGCAAATGCTACCGGTCCCCAAAAAAAATTTTTTCACGATATAATCGATAATATTGTAATCGCAATACTAAAAAAAACCAGAATGCAGATTATAAAATACTGACCGGTCCCCAAGAAAATTTTTTCCCAAGTTTACCGGTCCTTGGTAACTAAAAGGTTGGGGAACACTGGTATAGAGTATTGATATTGGGTAATGTAAAATATCGAATTTAGGAATCAATATGTCGATTTTGGAATACAAACTTAAGAAAAAATATCAAAATATCGAACATTTTTAAGGAAAATATCGAAAAGAAAACATTTTCAATATGAGTCGTTCAGTGGCAAAGTGGATTAAGGACCAATTGGATATTTTGGAAAGCTTGAACATTTCATAAAGCGCCCTCTATGAGTGATTGAGTAAATTTGTATTTGCAATATTTTTATCATTAGCTGATAGAGGGCGATATATGACCTGTCAAAGCTTTCTACAATTCCCAAGTGTGACTTAATCCACTTTGTCACTGAACTACTCACATGTAGATCAAATATCGATAATTTTCAAAATATCAATATCGCCCACCATCTAGTGTATATCGTCATAAAATCGTTCCATATGGCGATAATATCGATAAAAACACTTTCAATGGAATGGGTTATCGTTACTATCAGTTTGTCCTTTATTTTCGTTACGGAAATATGGTCACCGTAGGCACAGTATCCAGTAAGGGCAATTTATAACGCTATTTAACAGCTACGAATCTACGAAAGGACATTAAAGAACTGAGTGGGGCCGTAGTCGGGGGAGAAGAAGTCCAAATAATTCATAAGTGAACGTTTTAAATTTTTACTAACGTGTCCCGTTAATATTTAATTAGGAAAAACATCTTTTTAATCATTGCTTTTACATTTCAGAAACGACTACTGTATTTGCGTGGCGACATTCCAATTCAATTAATTTTTACGGTAAACATTTGAGTCTAAAAGCAAAAATAAACGTTAACGTGTTGTTTTTCCATCCTGAAAAAAGCAATAATGTTAATTATAATTTGACCTTTGGAAACCGCATTCAACCAAATTACGCCGTGCAAATTTGAAACAGGTGGTTCCAATGATTTCCAACCCCTGCTTTGTTTATCCTTACAAATTCAATACATTTTAATTATCGGCACAAAATTGCATACTATAGCTAAAACAAAAATTATTCCACAAACTATTTAAACTACAGTACGGTAATCATAACACTGCATCGCCGTATAAAAAACACATTTTGCGATAAATAAATGGATGGGGGAAAAAATAATAATAAAACTTTAGAAAACAAGACAATTTCTATTTTGTGTGTACGTAAGAAGCAAACAATGTAACGGTATAAGAAATGGAGGAGGAAGAGAATAAAAAAATATAAATAAACCGACCAAAGTACGAATTAAATCCGACAGTAAAACGAAATGGGACTAATAAAATGCAGATGGCGGGCATCAATTTACATATGTAATCAGTTAAATTAATACGCCTACTCCATTTATAAACAGATCTATACACTTTCGTCTCTTCTATGTAAAAACCTATATGCAAACAAAGTACAGTGCTACAGAAAGCAGACATACAGGGTGATCATAAGAGACGAGTTCATACAGTATATACCAGCAATAAAAAAAACGATACAAATGCCCATTGAGAGCAATGAATTTTGCTCCCGTTTATTTAATAATTTTTTGCGAATAAATGAGACAAATGAACGTAGTGAGCAATGTAATTTGTTCCCGTTTATTTACTGGTAACTTCTGCAATAAAGAAACGAGACAAATATCCATTAAGAGCAATGAATTTGTCTCCCGTTTCTTTTCTGAGAATTTTTGGCGAATAAATAAATGAGACAAATGTCCACTGTAAGCAATGCAATTTATTCCCGTTTCTTTAGTGGACATTTTTTGCAATAAAAAAACGAGACAAATAACCACTGAGAGCAATAAATTTTTCTCCCGTTTCTTTTCTGAGAATTTTTATGGCGAATAAATAAATGAGACAAATGTCTACTGTGAGCAATGCAATTTACTCCCGTTTCTTTTGTGAACATTTTTTTCCAATAAAAAAACGAGACAAATAACCACTGAGAGCAATGTGTGTTTCTCCCATTTCTTTTGTGAACATTTTTTGCAATAAAAAACCAGACAAATATCCACTGAGAGCAATGCAATTTATTCCCGTTTCTTTAGTGGACATTTTTTGCAATAAAAAAACGAGACAAATATCCACTGAGAACAATGCAATTTATTCCCGTTTCTTTAATGGTAATTTTTTGCATTAAAAAAACGAGACAATTATCCACTGAGAACAATGCAATTTATTCCCGTTTCTTTAGTGGACATTTTTTGCCATAAAAAACGAGACAAATATCAACTGAGAGCAATGCCATTTATTCCCGTTTCTTTAGTGGACATTTTTTGCCATAAAAAAACCAGACAAATATCCACTGAAAGCAATGCAATTTATTCCCGTTTCTTTAATGGTAATTTTTGCAATAAAAAACGAGACAAATATCCACTGAGAACAATGCAATTTATTTCCGTTTCTTTAGTGGACATTTTTTGCAATAAAAAACGAGACAAATATCCACTGAGAGCAATGCAATTTATTCCCGTTTCTTTTGTGAACATTTTTGCAATAAAAAAACCAGACAAATATCCACTGAGAGCAATGCAATTTATTCCCGTTTCTTTAATGGTAATTTTTGCAATAACAAAACGAGAGAAATATCCACTGAGAACAATGCAATGTATTCCCGTTTCTTTAATGGTAATTTTTGCAATAAAGAAACGAGAGAAATATCCATTGAAAGCAATGAATTTTTATCCCGTTTCTTTACTGATAATTTTCGCGAAAAAATAAATGAGACGCATGTACATTGTAAGCAATGCAATTTATTCCCGTTTCTTTATTGATAATTTTTGCAATAAAAAACGAGACAAATATCAATAGAAAGCAATGAAATTTGCTGTCGTTTCTTTACCGATAATTTTTTGCAAAAAAAAATAAATGTACATTGTGAGTCATGCAATTTACTCCTGTTATTCACATGTCATTTTTACAATAAAGAAACGAGACAAATACCAATTGAAAGCATTGAAATTTACTCCCGTTTCTTTACTAGTAATTACTAAACCTTAAACCGTTTCTTTATAGCTAACACGCATATGCAAACAAGTACAGTACATTATGATCACCCTGCACAAAATTGCTGCTAAATCTACGTACAACCGGTGACGACGACGACAACGTTTCCAATTTGTGAACTTTTCTCTATAGTTTATATAATATCTTTGCATCCTATCTCCTTTTTTTCTCCCTCATCTTCTTCGCTTACGGAAGATATCAAGTTCTCTTTCATCTTTTCCTTTTGATTCTCTCATCTTCATCATCTACACTTTCTGCAGCCATCATTCACCGTTTTGACTACTGTACAATTTTCTCTTTTCAAAAATTACCCCTCCCACTTTCTTCCTCATCTACCTTTATTTCCTCCACTCACTCACTCACCACCTATCGAGCCTTCATCATCATCAAGATACCACTACCACTGCAACTGTGTGGTATTTCTTTTTCTATTATTAAAAAATATATTATAGCAATAACCTAACTTGTATGCAATTTACGCGCATCCACGTAATATTATATACACAGAGATGTACCTCGAAGATTAAAAAGAAATATTCAGGGCTTTGGGATTAGCAACAAAATATTATCAATAGAAAAAGGAAACTGCACAGAGTAAATGAAAATTGGGCATCGATTGAGTAAGCAGCACCTTGGGAAGTCAGTCACATGTGTACACATACAGTACATTTTCATTTTCAACCAAACAGTCTAGACTTTTTTTTTAAAAAAAAAAAAAAAAGAAGCTTGTCTTAAATGAAACATAGACGCAAAAGCCGCAAACCAACATTTTCTAATCGTTAAAACTCTCTCAAAACACATTTACACTTTTATGTAGCAAACTTATTAATTTTTCAATCCACATAAATCGTCGATTTTATTGACTTTCCGTCCCTTGGAGATAAAGATAGTTTGTTCATAGCCACAAAAATTCACCACAGAAAACCAGTAAACTTTGAACAAATGTTTTTCGTGTTAACCATTTTCCGGACAACATGAACCGGTTGGAATTAATAACTACAGTGAAAACCTTTTAACAGGAAACGCTCCTGACTGGTGTTCCACATTTATGTTATGCAAATATGTTCTTCTAAGAAGTGCTAAAACCAACTTTTAATTGATAATCATCCTATTATACTAAATTAGCAGTTTCCCTTTAACTTAATCTCAAACATTTCATACTAACTTTCTAACTCACAGTATATAATGTCTTGAATATCCCTACTGTTTCTTCAATCATTACATCTGATCCGTTCGCATAAATATTTGATCAAATATCGACTTTTACGATTTCGGAAAAAAAATAGCGAGGAAGTAGCTGAGCTTACATGCCATTTCACCCGGTTATCCAACTTATCCCATCCCACCATCATCCTCATTCGCCCATTCCCATCTCTTCCTATGCCCCTCACCCTCTCTATCCCTCCTGTAGTATGAAAAATGCATTTCTGGAATACGCCCAACCATTCATGACATAATCGCACTCTTGAGATGAAAATGATCCGAAAAGCGCTACGTAGCGCTCATAAATAACAGTGCACTGTGCCTTGAAAAATGGGAGTCAAAAATAAAAAAAAAAATCATATCGACCCACCTGTGCGCATGCGCACTACAATGCTTTAACATCACGGATAATAGGCGCCATCTGTTTGTAAACTACACTACTACGTTTCAAAACACTGACAAGTAGGAAATACAAAACTAAAAGACACAATATCAAACTACAGTATTAGACTTCCGGTCTAAAATTACACTTACGAATTACCCATGTAGCTTAGTTTAAACAAAATACAGTGAATTCTCGTTAACACGAAGTCGACGGGACCGAGATTTTTCTTCGTGTTAACGGGGGTTTGTGTTAACGAACACATGCAAAATATAATATATATTGGTCAAACTCACATTTTCTTAGAGTCAAAATGACATTTTTGAGAGTCAAACTGACATTTTTGAGAGTCAAACTGACCTTTTGAGAGTCAAACTGACATTTTTGAGAGTCAAACTCACATTTTTGAGAGTCAAACTCACATTTTTGAGAGTCAAACTCACATTTTTGAGAGTCAAACTCACATTTTTGAGAGTCAAACTGGCATTTTTGAGAGTCAAACTGACATTTTTGAGAGTCAAACTGACATTTTTTTGATTTTCTTTTCATTTTCTTTGACGATATATGCAATTTTTCATTCGGAGAAGCAAAATCAGTTCGTGTTAACGGGGATTTGCTTCGTGTTAACGAACAAAAAATGTATGGGAAAGCCTATACTGTAGTTCGGGACCAAAATGTTACTTCGTGTTAACGAGAATCCACTGTATAAGCAAATTTACTTTTAAAACCATCGATATTTTTAAAAGGCTGATTAATCTTCGATAAAAATAATTGATTTTGTAGTTTTACTTAAAAAAAAAAAAAAACCTGCATAAAAATATCGATATAATGTAAATAATCGAATTATATCGAATTTTTTAAATACTGTGTAACGTAGCCCTGATATCACAAAGATTCAATTGTGTGACTTGCCACGACATCTACCGTTCTCCATTGAAAACACACTCAAATCCAGATCGATGCTACAAGAGAGCCTTCACTTCCATTTCCTTTTCTAGAAAACTAACAGATGGCGCTGCAGCATCCAAAACTCACCACACTACGATTGAATGCAGCATTAATATTATAAAAAATGAAAACGATTCATAAAGCACGTCGTGAAGATGTCATCAGAATATCACAAGCTTTGACAAGAAATAACATTTTCTTAAAAATCATATTATTTTAGCAGGTATACGACACATATCAATTCCGAATGGTTTTCAGTTACAAAATTTGGTAAAATAAGGTGATACAATTTGAACACTAAATTCAATCTTTGCAGAAATGAATACTTTTCGTTGACATTCGTTGGGTGTACAATGGGATTCTATACCGTAAAAAATAACATACAACGCCATAGATTCACAAAGAAAAGACAAAATTTTAAATGAAAATTAACTATGCAAAAATTGCCTAAAAATTGTAAATTCATTTTCAACATTGCAGTTTTTCTAATTAAATAAACTCGCAGAAAAACTAGAAGCAAACGCAGATTAATTAGATTTCGTGTATTTACAAAATAATTTCGTTGGAAATTCGCTGGAGGAATATTTCAAACTATTATTAAAAAGATGCATTCATTTAACATTCTGTTTACTTTTCCGCGCTTAAGCTTATATAGACACTACTTAAAGAACTGCATAAAAGGCTTTTTAAAAAAACCAAAAAATGACAATCTGAGAAAGTAAATTAACAAAACAACTAAAAGGCATATACATTTAAATGTCTCATTACACAATCAACAACCTTCCCATAACGGTATTTAATAACAGAATAAAACAAATACAAACTTCCCCTATTTCTCTTGGTTATAATATGACGTCGTGTAGTATTCAACAAGGAATGTGAACCCCCTTCCCTTTTCTCCCTATCCCCCTCACTTCTCCTTTCCACGAATACACGTTATACCAGGTGATTTGATAAATTAGAATACTTTTCCTACAACGCCAATAAAGAAACGAGACAAAATAACATCAGTTCCAATAGCGATTTGTCTCGTTTCTTTCATGTTAAGGAAAAAAACTAAAAAGCCAATAAAAAACCGAGACTAAATCACGCCAGTTATAATGACGTTTATTCCCGTTTCTTTCCTGCCATAACAAAAAAGACTTAAAATAAAAGTTTCTCCGCTTCTTTATTGTCATAAAAAAGTGTTCCAAATTAGATAATCACCCAAAGTAAATAAATATAAAAGTTCCAATGATAATTCTCCAATTTCGTTCACGTCATAATAAAAAATGCCAATGAAAAAACACAACTAAATAACAGTTTCTCATCGATTAATTTCCGTAAGTGCCCCAATTTCGATAATCACCCGATACAGTGTTGAAGTCGCATTCATCGGAATGTCATTTAGTCTCTCTGTTATCGTATGTAAAGTTCCCAAAAAACCAATAATAAAACGGACACTAAAAATGTGATGTAATTGATGTCGCGTGTAGGGGCCAGCTAACCTCTCATCATCAAACTTAGCGTGCATATTCTCATCAAACTAAAATTACAAGGCTGGCAAATGGGCAACGTCAAATTTAATTTCCGCTCGTTATCTCTACGTGAGATATAATATCGAACTAATCCCAACACGCACTAACGCTAGACGTCAAAAGACGCCAAATAATCCATCTGAAAATGGACATCAAATCAACAAAACAAACATTCAGCGCAAAATTTCAAAAATTTCAAAACTAAAAAAACAAATTCTTTTTATCTTCCACCTCTTAACTTCAATTAACAAATTCTTTTTTCTCTTTCTCATAAACTAAAGTTGACTCTTATTTGCAAATTAAATTATCTAAGACTGATAATGATCCAAATTTAAATGTACGCAACGTCAAGCATAATTTTACGTCGTCATCTCTTTCAAAAAGTTTCAGGTCAACGATCCGTGGGAGCTGAGAGTATGTGCTCGATAAAATCCAGAGGAATATGTATACATATTCAAAAAATAATCGATTCCGTGAGAGTGAAAGAGAGAGAGAGAGTATTTTCATCCATTGAAGACAATTTTCTCCCTCCAATTTCAACCCCTTACACATCCTTCTCCATCCTCCATCCTTCTGCCTTTACTACTATTAGAAACGTCGTATAAGGAATCAAAATGGCGGGCCGATTTCACAGCTTTAGTGATTATGAGGCAAAACACAATGGCTTATAGCAGTGGAGAAAAACCAAGCTACACGATGATGATAACGTTGGCGTGGAATCAGGGCGATGTTCAATCGTTAGATACACGTAACCACTAATTCTGTATAATACGAATATCATAGTCGTAGCAATATTAGCCCCGAGTCTCCACCCAGCAATCCTTTTCCTAAATATCTTTTTTTTTGCTTCCCCATCCCCAATCCATCCTCAATTCACTTCTAACACATATACACGAATATACATCTAAAGTATAAACTATATCGTGTTTATACAGACAGAAGTAAAAATGCCCTCCGTCTCCCCAAGTTCAAATAAAAAGCCGTCAAAATCGATAATCGTAAGTGCAAGGGCCCACATACAAATACATCCAATAAAAACTCCAACATTATTATCTGTATATGTACAGGGTGTTGGTAAATTCGAGGTCCAAACTGAGGATCCAATGTAACAAAAATGTTGCAAAACTTAAGTGTTTTAAGTTAATTACATCTATTGTGCCCCAAACGCAAGACAATGTTGCACATCCCTAATATTGGCAGGGGCCCCATCATGCTCAAACGACATGTCAATGCAAATTGCTAAAGCAGCAGCAACAATATTTGTGGTAACTTTTTCAGCAAAACATGTGTAACATTTAAATGTAAAAATTAAGCTTCCTAAATGTAAAATTAAGCTTCCTAAATGTAAACTATAGCTTCCTGAATGTGAAAATTAGCATCCTAATGTAAAATTCTGCTTTCTATATGTAGAATTTGGCTTTCTACATGTAACAATTAGTTTCCTAGTGTAAAATTAAGCTTCCTAAATGTAAAATTAAGCTTTCTAAATGTAGAATTTAGCTTACTACATGTAAAAATTAGTTTCCTAAATGTAAAATTAAGCTTCCTAAATATAAAATTAAGCTTCCTAAATGTAAAATTAAGCTTCCTAAATGTAAAATTAAGCTTCCTAAATGTAAAATTAAGCTTCCTACATGTAAAAATTAGTTTCCTAATGTAAAATTAAGCTTCCTAAATGCAAAATCTAGCTTCCTAAATGGAAAATTTAGCTTTCTAAATGCAAAATTTAGCTTTCTAAATGCAAAATCTAGCTTTCTAAATGTAAGATTTAGCATTCTAAATGTAAAATTTAGCATTTTAATGCAAAGTTAAGCTTCCTAAATGTAAAAATTAGTTTCCTAATGTAAAATTAAGCTTCCTAAATTCAAAATCTAGCTTCCTAAATGCAAAATTTAGCTTTCTAAATGCAAAATTAAGCTTTGTATGTTTGTAATTTTGCTTCCTAAATGAGAAAAATTTGTATGAAGAATCTTGTCACATCCGGCACCATTTTCCCTTTAAACTTATTGGGCTTTTTAATTACGAAATAAAAAAAAATATTTATTACTAAGTTCAATGTTGTTTTAAAATGATTTCTATCCCATATCAATCTTGAAGTTACAAAACGCAAATATTAATTGCGGTGCTCAGCCAAAATTGGGAACCACTGGTCTCAAAAAGTCACCTAAGATGACTATCCAAACATTCACAGAAAATACACTATTTGGGTTCTCTTGACCCCTAAAAAGACCCTGTAACTTTTTAAAAGTAAACTTTGAACACTCAGATTTTTTATATAAAACCTTATTTTAATTCAATTTAACACCAAATTTAGTTTTGACCACGAATTTACGAACACCCTGTATATATACCCACAGTACATTTTTTGTGTGTACATGTATAAGTTTTGACATTAGCCTTACCTCTCAACGTCTTGTCATCCGCCGCCTTGCCTCCAGATGGCGTTAACAAAAATGTTTTTCTCTCAAGATGGCGGAGGTGATTGTTTTACCACCGAACAGCCATGACATCCAAAATTTAAAACTCCTTAACAATTCTTTCAGAACGACTTTTCAATAACAACACCAAAACAACTTTTCAGTTCTGTAAAAAAAAAAATAAAAAAAAACCAAATTAGTTTTAATTACAAACACATGGTTTACAAATTGCATTAAAAAACCCATTCCCGCAATAAATACACTGCTAATTATTGTACTAAGCTTGTCATTGGCTTCAGCGTAATTTAAATTACGCCACCAATCATCATCAACGTCTTATCACAAATGATACGTCAAAAAGTATTTCTTTTTTTCTATCTCATCACCTTAGCTTTTGTCGATTATAATGATATGTAAATCATCCAGCCAATCACAGTTATTTTATTTCCCCCATTTTTTTTCCTGTTTTGTTGCTGTTGGTTTTTGCGTCGAATCTGCGCAGCGTTAATTAACTTTCAGCGTGTTTACAAGCGAAATTAACGCTTTGTTTTTAAACATCCGAAAATGTAGAAAGCGTTCGTCTTCAACAACAGCTACAGCTACATTTTCTCTCAACAACAACTACATTGGCCTCAATTTTCTGCCATGAAATGCGTCTTCTCATTACGCCTTCGTCGCCAACTCCAAACTCCAGGGCCTGCTTGTTTTTCTGGGCTTTTTGGACACAATGAAAATCGATAGCGTGATTGCTATTGTTATACAACAAGCCCCATTTAGCTTTTATTTTCGAAGACCCAGCTGGTCAGAAGTCGCTCATAAATCCAAACATACCACCGACAATTATTACTACGCTAGCAACACTATTAAGTCGACTTTTTAATAATTCCACTACTAAATAAAAAGCATTCATTAACTAGGACCATGCAAAAATGTACTTGCTTTACACAAAATAATGCGCAACTTTGTGAATTTCAAATAGCAACACCGAATTCTTTTCATATTTTTGCAACATACAAAAACACTGCACGGTTTACAATTTGAAGACATTTTTCTTCAACGTCAAAATACGGTGGAATTCGGTTACAAATGGTTTTGTCAGAGTTCCCATAAAAGAAACGTTATTACAGATCGCTTATAACGACCGATTTAAAGCTGCCTAAATTGGTTATAACAACATTTTTTGTCATTTTTGCTTCTGAAATTGCTTGTATTAGTTATTTTACTGGAAATTTTTAATCTTTATATAAAAAAAACTAACATATAATATAAACAAAAAAATGTTATTAAAATTCGCTTATAACGACAGACTTAAGAGCTGTCTAAATCGGTTATAACAACATTATCAGTCATTTTAGCATCTGATATTGTTGTTTTTTTTTTTAATTATTTTACTGGAAATTTTTAATTTTTAAATATATAAAAAAAGACTTTTACATAAAAAAAAACTAACATATAATATAAACATAAAAAATGCTATTAAAATTCGCTTATAACGACTGACTTAGAGCTGCCCAACTCGGCTATAACAACATTTTTATTTATTTTACTAGAAAATTTTAAATTTTATTATAAAAAAACTAACATAAAAAAAATGTTAATAAAATCCGCTTATAACGGCAGTTTTTGAATTTCCTAAATCGGTTATAACAACATTATTAGTCATTTTATTGTTTGTTTGTTTTTTAATACTTTTTATTGTGTTTTTTTTTTTTTTTTAAATAAATTATTTAACTAAAAAGTTTTACTTTTTATAAAAAAAACTTTCAACATAAAATATAATTAGTAATATAAAAATTGTTATTCGCTTATAACGACATACTTAGAGCTGCCTAAATCGGTTATAACAACATTTGTAGTCATTTTACTAAAACATTTTAATTTAAAAAAAAACTAACAAAAACATAAACATTAATACAATAATAAAAAATGGTTATCAAAGCTCGTTTATAACGCCAGACTTAAACCAAAAAATCGGTTATAACAACATTTTGTCATTTTAGCCTTTGAAATTGATTTTTTGCAGTTATTTAAAAACAATTTAAAATTTTTATCAAACAAAAAAAAAATTAACATAAAATATAAACATTAACCAAATTCTAACACTTCTTCACAAAATATGTTCACAAATACCTGATGGCAATAAAGAAACGGGAATAATTTGCATTGCTTAGCATTGATTCTTGTCTTGTTTCTTTATTAACAATTTCTGCAATTACCAAAACGAGACAAATACAGTATCTATTACAAACCATGAAATATATTCCCGTTTCCTTATTGCCAACATGTACTGTAAATTTGAAAATCTTATAAATATGTTGCATAATCCTCGGTTATAAAGACACTTTTTTAAAGAGTTTATTCCATGTCGTTGTATCCAAATTGCACTGTACTATAATTCACAATTAACTACATAAACTAAAACCAAATAATCAACCACGTCTAAACGCTTAAAACATTGGTGTGATTGGCCAATAAACTGCTGTAACAAATCGCAAAAAAAAAAAAACATCCTAAACCTACACAATATTGTTAGCTGCCTCGTAACACACATGATTACAAATATAATACGGAACGATTAGACTTTACGACTTACAATATTATTTTACCTATACCAAATATTCACCACCCCCACAATAAGCATCTAAATTTATTTGCATATACAGTATATATATATAGCATAATACACCGTATAAAAAAGTGCGTGTTCCAGAGCCATCAAATTACATATTTATAGCCTTATATATCCGCATGTAAATAAAATGCGTAGTCGTACGTCATTTACAAAAATAAAAGCCACTGAAAATGCTTCAAAAAAATAAAAAAAATTCCCAAAAAAATAAAAAAAAAAACTTAAGACTTTCAACGTATAACAAGACATCAAATAGCAAAACTAAAATTATGTACAGTATAAGATGCAGGAAGATCATCGATAACCCGGTACAAAATCTATTATTATAAATTATGAATGTACGTCATACGTCATTTGCTTTCTTTTTTTTTCCTACAAGTTAAAATGCATCTTTATGGCCGAAAGGTTCATTCGTCCGATTCGCTTTGCAAATATATTGCTTACTCAATGGACGCAGCCATCCGAGTACTGTCGCACATGTGGAGGTCAGCTAAGTCAACATCATCGTCCACTGAACAGTTGGATAGCATGCAACCATGGCAACCCATCATCAGCCCAACCAAATGCATCCCAGATTACAAGCCCCCAGTTTCTCTAATATAACAGCACACAATCATACGCAAAAGCATCATCATTGAAAACATCACACAGTTATTCGGTTCAAATATAATGAAATGGGACAGACACAAAGATTGCCTACCCATCTCCTTATTTTTACTCCAAAGAAACTTTCAATTTCATCCTGCGTTTTATTTATTTACTAAACTGTACAGAGATGACGGTGTCAACACAAGCGTAAAAATTTCTCAAACCGTAATAATAATAACAAGACCATTTTCTTAGACAAAAAAAAAAAAAAAAGTTAATAAGTCGAAGCAGTGACAAACGTATTTGCTATATCAAATGCACAAACAGGTAACTGCTGGAAGTCATTTAGAAAATGCTGTTAAAACTTTTTTAATACCGTTTTTATCAATAAAAGTTGGCACAAGGCATCGCCTGCCTTTAATACTAATGAGAAATATGTACGCAATATGAATTACACAAAGCCCATTTTCGACACCGCAATTTTCACTCATTACATGCCAAATATATCAATAAAGTATGCAAAAGAGATTATTTCCAGCTGTTAAACAATACAGTTTTAAAAATTACGTTGATTTTTTTTATATTGCACGTTATAATAATGTGCTGTAGGTAAAACTGATGGAAACAAACGGCGTTCAAAATTTCCATAACACGAACAGAGAGGAACTTGAACCCAAAAATCATTAAAATCAACCAACCTTAGTTCAAATCAAAGCTGCTCATATCAAATTATAACAATTCAAAAGAACCTATTGCTTAGTTTTAGAAAAAGAAAGGATCTACAACCAGATGGAGCTAGCAAATACGGATAAAGAAATCATTATACACTCGAATTTGTAACAAAATTGTAAAATTTCTACAGTTGGAGTTCATCAGCTACTAAGCTAACATTGAATTTGATCGATATAGTAAAATATTGAACTGTATATTGAATTTTAATATCTAAATATATCGACTCAATATTGAAATTTAAAGACATAATTTGAGTTTAATAAAAAAAATTAACTATTATATTAACAATTAAATAATGAGAGAAATAGTTATTAAAACCAATGTAATTTAGTCTCATCACTTTAAGAAGAATAAAAAACGAGACAAATCGTCATGGAAACCAAAGTAATTCTGTCTCTTCACTTTAAGAAGAATAAAAAACGAGACAAAATGTCATGAAAACCAATGTAACTTAGTCTCATCACTTTAAGAAGAATA
>JAAFCF010003739.1:15382340-15392963 GCA_013389785.1 Helicorthomorpha holstii
ACATGCGCCATACACATCATTGAATTGCGTCAACTAACAACCGACTTAAATTAAATGCGAAATAAAATACAAAGAAGAGTAAACAGATCCAGCAGAAACATTTTTTAAAGTGATGCTTTCATTTTGCATTACAATGTAAACTAAATCGTATAAGCCACTGGCAAGAATCGTCTCAAATAAAACCAAAATGGAGATTTGTCTCACTTTTTAATTGTTTTTCAATTTAAAAACGAGACTACATTGCGCTGGTCTATCAATGGAGTAAATTCTTCAGTATTCGGGGAATGTTATCTCTATGACAAACGAACTTTCGACCCTTAAAGTCTTTTGATAGTCACCATTACCAACGACCAACGTCATGGCAACTAGGTTGTCCATAAGATCTGACGTCCGTAATTCGTCTGCACTTTCTCAGCTACACAAGCCGTAAAACGTCGAAATGTACATTTTGTGTGATGCTTTTCCGTTCTCCCTCTCCTCAGTCCCCAGTTCCCATTCCCCACCCAAACACACATATAACATTCTTCATTATTCTTCTCCCCACTTTCTTCAATTCCACGCCAGCAACAACATGCATATATTGTAAAAGAGAAGCTCGTAATAGTGGATAATAAAAACTTAAAAGGTGAATTTTGCGGTCCAAACATAAAAGGGTCTCGTATATACATCTACCAAGTGATTTTACAAATTGAAACACTGTTTTTCCTCCACTGCCAGAAAGAAACGAGACAAACCGCCATTCAAACGCACAGTAACTATTCCCGTTTCTTTATTGCCACAGTGTTCCGCCGTGTTCCAATGAAGAAAATCACTCGGTATATTACTTTTACGGAGAAATAGCGTTTGATACACGTTAGAAAGAACACTGCCAGGCACTGTATATACACACACACACTAAGACGCGACCTCAACGTAATTACGATGCGCACTCCCCCTCAAGATGCGATCTAGGTTTAATGGCAAACTTTCATCCAAAGCAGCACAAATTGCAATCACAAAATAAAAATCCAATACTCCATTAGCCTTAAACTTTTCTCTTTGGATCAGCTTTGGATCTTTAACTTCACCGGTTAATAATCCAAAACGACTTTGCAACCGGCAAAGCAGTTGATGTAAACTGCAATGGCGTAAGCCACACGCCCACCCTTTACATTGTTTCTCAACGTCAGGTTCACGCTCCACAGGGGGTAAAGTGACCCTCACACTGTATATATAAACTGTCCACATTTTATTTTTACAATCACTCTACTACCGTAACTGTCCACGTCAACGGCCATCAAACAAGCCGATCGATCTTTATCGATCGGAACAACGACAAACAACACTGCTTAATTGAACAAACATTGTATATTTGTAAAGACACTTTCATTCCTTCGCCAATATAATACCAAACACCGATGACACCGAGCCTCAAAAAGACACATAAAAATGTTTTATGTAATTCAATAAAAATTTTAATACACAATCCTCCATTGAAAAGTTGCCTATAAAAAATCCGACCTTTAAAAGCCTACACGTCTTTAAAAAAAAGTCAACAAAAGACTTTTAAATCATTTCCTTGATTGCCATCATCAAATAACGTTATTTTCAATCCACCCAAAGTATTTTCTATGAATAAAACTGAACCTGAAGATACAAGAGCATCACGTGTCGTAAACATGTAGATTTAAGCAAAAGCAAGAGAGTTCATTGAGCAACAAAGTAAACACTAAACACGACATGTAGTAAGGAAGAGCCCTGTCATCTCATGTCTTTCGGCGATTAATTCCAATAGAGAAGTGCTGTTGTTTTACCTAAAACATATTCGGTCGAATTTTGCTCAATTACATTAACAGCACATCCCATATTAAACAAACAAAAATCAAATAAAAATGTACCTATTAACCCAGTAAATCAATTTCTGACTTCAGGTTAAGAAGAAAACTTTCCCAACTTGTACTTCTGAATCGATAAAAACTTAAGCTTTAAGATTGATTAAATATTGGACTAACCCAATCGACCTAAAACACACGTTTGAAATAATAAAAAACCCAAGTAAAATACCATATGGTAAATGTTGCCACTACTAATCCAGTATTCCCCTGTCATTATAATTATCTTAGCAACTAGCTATCCATAATCCATCAAAACATGTATAAATAGACTCTGCTAAATGGATGTTCTAAATAACTTGCATTATTAAAAAAAAAGTATAATTTTTTTCATTTATTTCCATAAAAGAATACGTTGCGTAGGTACTACTGCATTTTTGCATTAGAAATTCTATTGTTTAAGATATGAAAACTCAGTGTACTGTACATCGATAAAAAAAAATTGCTAATCGATTTACAACATCGAGTAAATTGTCTCCAACAAGAACATTTTGCAATGACCTTTTTTAAAATATCCCAATTGAAGTTAAGTTACATATTAAATCCACCAAAAAAAGAAAAAAATTCCATCGCGCTTTATTTCGATACATTGAAGTAACCGTGGCCACACTTGAGATATTATCATTTGTACTATTTCCCCTGCCAGGCGACAGATATTCATGGGAATTGGATCTGGTATACTGTGTATATACTCCACGCATACATATCGATTCTTTATCGATTTCCAAACTACTTTTAGTATGAGCTTAGCTGATGTTGAACTTATCCAAGTAGAACTCGGCTACACATTACAGTATACAGGGTGATTTTCGAAATTGGAAAATGATTTTCAATTTTTAAAAAACTAAATCTAAAGACTAAATCACATCACTTTCTCGCCATAGAAGAGAGAAGGTGTCAATAAAGAAATGAGACTAAATTTCATCAGTTTCAATGGCGATTTGTCTCGTTACTTTTTCGCAAAAAACGAGAGAAGATGCCAATTAAGAAACGAGACTAAATTTCAACAGTTCCAATGGCGATTTGTCTCGTTACTGTTCGCAACACATGACAATAAAGAAACGAGACTAAATTTCATCGGTTTCAATGGCGATTTTTCCTGTTACTTTTCGTAACATATAAGAGAAGATGCCAATACAGAAACGAGACTAAATTTCATCAGTTTCAATAGCGATTTTTCCTGTTACCTTTTCGCAACCAATCGGAAATGCCAATTACAAAACGAGACTAAATTTCAACAGTTCCAATGGCGATTTGTCTCTTTACATTTCGCAACACATACCAATAAATAAACGAGACTAAATTTCATCAGTTTCAATGACGATTTGTCCCGTTACTTTTAAGCAACATATGAGAGAAGCCAATAAAGAAACGAGACTAAATTTCATCAGTTTCAATGGCGATTTGTCCCGTTACTTTTAAGCAACATATGAGAGAAGCCAATAAAGAAATGAGACTAAATTTTATCAGTTCCAATGACAATTTTTCCCGTTACTTTTTCGCACCACATCGAAAATGTCAATTAATAAACGAGACTAAATTTTTTTTTTTTTTTTTTATTTATGTACACCAAAAGTATGGTAAAAATTAATTTGGGAATAAGATCCCATCCTTTACAGTTCCGGAGGAAATAGCCTGATTGACGTGACAAAATGCTGGCAAATTTTATATTTCTTGCAACAATGAAGGGTAAGCTTACGCTGTCGATTGGACAGTGCATTCCATACTTGGCATTGTGTCTCATGAAGGCACCTGCACCTGAATTTTGAGTAAGGGCCCTCGTACACTCTATTAGAGGAAGCACCTCTCGTCTTAGCACTTCTCGCGTCCTCGCTCAGGAAAACAGGGTTAAATGACCCATCCCGGATCCTTTTATGAGTATATTTTGCCATTGTATAGACCATTAGTGTGATTGGTTTCATTAGTTGGAGCCGCCTATACAGTGGAGTTATAGGAGTCGCATATAGGTGACCAAAGGCCACCCTGAGTATGACATTCAGTCCTCGATAAAGCATGTCCTTGTCACCCTGTAGAACCGGAAAAGCAGTTAAGCAGCCATAGGTAATCAGGGGGTATGCCAATGATTTAACCATTTGAATCTTAGCAGTGACATTCAAACTATTTTTCAATCTTTTAAAGACATACGTTAATGACCTCAGCTTGTGGCAGATCTTCTCCACATGTGCTGAAAAGGTCAATTTATGGTCAAAGATTACGCCTAAAATAGTAATATTTGTCTTTATCTCCAAAGGAGTGTCCCCTATAATCCAGTTAAACTCCCTTGTCTTTTTGCAGTAATCTGAATTTCCATTGGCCCACAGTGTTGTTTTACCAACATTGAGGCTCATTCCCTTCTGCCTGAACCAAGCCCCAATTTCGTTAATATCTCTCTCTATTTTATCTCTGACTGTAGCCATTTGATCCTCCCCTATGCCATAAATTAAGAAAATGTCATCAGCATAAAAAATTATTTTATCTGCCTGGAGGGCTAATTTCTGCAAAGGGGCAGTTGCCAGTATGTACAGCAGGGGAGCCAATGAGGAACCCTGCGGCACACCGCCGTTAATGTTTAGGACTTTTGATATATTATCGCCTGAGCTTACGAATAGAGTTCGGTTGCTCAAAAAGTTTTTCATTGTGTGATATGCTCGACCTCCAACTCCTGCTGCTTCAAGTTCATCTAGAATTGCAGATGTTGGGACCGAGTCGAAAGCTTTTCTGACGTCAAGCGCCACAATCATGACATTTTTCCCATTTTCTCTGATCTCACCTATAATTCGTCTAATCTCTGCTATACATTCCTCAGTAGAGCAATGGGCTCTAAAACCGTACTGTGTTACGGGAAAAACGTTCTTTCTTTCCAGAAAATCACTCAGTTGGGAATGAAGGAATTTATCGAAAATTTTTGACTCAATATCCAAGAGGGAAATTGGACGATAATTTTCAGGTAGTGTTTTCTTCCCTTTTCCCTTATATATAGGAATGATTTTCGCCTGTTTCCAGTTGTTTGGGAATTCTCCCGACTGTAGCAAATAATTATAGTAGCTAATTAATCCCAGACGCCATTTAATTGGAATGCAACGCATAGTTTCAACAGTTAACCTTGAATTTCCAGGAGCCGAATGATTTTTCAGTCCACAGACAATTTGTTCATAGTCCGTAAGTGTCATTGGACGGAATTGAAAGTCAGCCTCCCTTGGCACCCCTACTCCAGTCACAAATGATTGCTCAGCCTGAGTCGCAAAAAATGATGCAAATGCGTCCAGCGAGTTGGCTTCGATGTTACTTCCACCCGTCGCTGAAGAAATCTCACTTTTGACAACTTTCCATGGGTCCTTACTGGTCAACATTTCCGCTGCATAGAACTGCCCTTTAGTAAATTTGATTTTTTCTTTAAATTTTCTTTTCAAGTGTTGCAGCATTTCCTTCTGGTTTGCATGATCTATTAGAAGTTTATTAGCCATTCTTAAGTTGTTAATTTTTGCTTTCAGATTGGTTAGATCTTTGGTCCACCAAGGTTTTCGATTATGAGACCTTGTTTTTGTTATTGAGCATTGTTCAACCAATTGTTTCAACTGCTCAACAATATCTCTAGGATGTTCATTTTTGAGATTTACCGCTGAGCTGAGATTAAGAAATTGTGTCTGATCCAACACTCTAATGCTTTTAGGGGAAGGATTGTCGTTTTCAGTTGCATTGGGTTTCAGCATTCGAAAAGATATCCATCGATGGTCGGATATTAAAGGTTCAGACTCCACGCAACTGTCCTCCCAAGACAGCCCTTTTAGGAAGATCCAGTCCAGTTGCCGTGTACCTCGAGTGGGGCCAGATGTTACTATTTGGACTCCATGTGCAGCAATTGCATTTTTAAAAAATAGTATCTTTGAGGAATTCTTGTTTAAATCTATGTTCGGATCACCCATCAACATAATGCAACTATGACGAGACACCTCTGTCAAGAGAAAATCCATAGCTTCGTCCTCGGAGGATTGAGGAGGTCGGTAGAATATTATCACCACAACTAGTTTCACAGCCACTTGTAAGAATTCGAAGCCTGATGAAAGCACGTCAGCATTTATAAACTCGGCATCCAATGTATTTTTTACATAACACATCAGTCCCCCGCCCCTTGTCATTCGATCCGCCCTAATTGTTGTAAAACCTGGAATATTAATTAGTGAGTCCATTATGTGTTCATGTAGCCACGTTTCCACAAGGCCAATGAGATCCCACTCCTCCGTCATTGCAACTTCTTGAACTTCATTTAGTTTACTAAAGATTGAACGAATGTTCCAGAGCGCAGATCTAATTGCCACGCTCTGGAGGTCCTCGAAAGGGCTGTTTGCCAAATTTTGGGTTGGGCCCAATATAATCCCGTACCGATACGCCGATTGGCCAGATTGATTCATTCCTAATGGTTTCCAAGTGAGTTGTATTAACTCTAACGAAAAAAGTTCCACATTCAAGACTGAATTGAGATTTTAAAGGTTCGCATTGCAGTGGTATAATGTTTTTGGATGTCAAGAACTGTGCCACGTCCTCTTTTGATGTATTATATCGGAGGCCAGAAATTACAAGTCTCTGAGTTTTTTCTGCTGCTTTTAAAGCTGAAACTTCCGATTGGCTTCCTCTGATCATGTTCTGCCGCTGTTGTGCCCTCCTCTTTGTTTGGCTAAAAATTGGGAAATTTTTCCCGTCGTCTGATTTATTCAATTTCCCATTTAGCTTGATTTCATCTTCGTCATTGACTATCAAGTTATGAGACAAATTATCTTCTTTTAAAATGGTATGTTTCAATTGGCTATCGTGTACCGCCTCATTTAAAACTCCATCAGGAGTATTATTAGCCCGATGTAGTTCCATATTAGGCTGGTGTTGCGTGTTTTTCTGCCTTTGCAAATTTCCTGAAGTTACTGTTGCATACGTCCTGACTTCAGTTTCTTTTTTAGTATTCGGTTTTGGTGTTTTCTTGTTAGCCCCGTTTGTGTTATTTCCCTGATGTGAATTCAAGGTCGTCAAATGGCCGGGTTGAAGCGTATCAAGACGTGATTTTACTTCCATGATCAAAGATAACAATTGTGACATTGTTATGGTCTCTGAATTGTCGTTGTCTTGTGTTTTTCGTGGAGATTCCAAGATTATCTCCTTGTTATTATTTTGTTGTACCGTTAACTGGCTCTTTAGGTCCTCACAAATCTTGTTGAACAATGCATTTTTTTCTGCAGTGCTCGATCGGCGGTTTACCACGTCATCATATAATGATTTCAAAGTATCAACCAATTCGGCCATCGAAAAATACAGTCGATTTCGCCAGCAAGTCAGAACGCAGTTAAAATTGTCAGTCGCAATAAAAAGAAAAAAAATAACTATAAATCCGTAAAATTTTTGCGTGAAAGCAAAAAAAAAAAAACAATTCAAAATTTTTCCAAAATAGAGCCTCCACTAAATTTTCTATATCGCCAAGAATACCCCGGGTTACAGCCGACTATCCGGAATGTATGCGTCGTTTGTTAAAGTTCATTCAAATGCAAAGTCAGTAAACACACACATTTCATCAGATTCAATGACGATTTGTCCCGTTACTTTTTCGCAAAAAATGAGAGGAGATGTTAATAAGAAATGAGACAAATTTTAATCAGATTCAATGGAGATTTTTCCCGTTACTTTTTTGCAACATATCAGAGATGCCAATAAAGAAACAAGACTAAATTTCATAAGTTCAAATGGCGATTTATCTCGTTACTTTTTCGCAAAAGATGAAAAGAGATGTCAATTAAGAAACGAGACTAAATTTCATCAGTTCCAATAACAATTTTTCCCGTTACTTTTTCGCAACACATCTAAAATGCCAATTACAAAACGAGACTAAATCTCACCAGCTCCAATAACAATTTATCCCTTTTATTTCTTGCCACGAATAACCAATTTTTTCCAAATTTTTTATATCTAGCAAATATTGCAAGCAGCAGTTTGTAAATTTCACGCGAGATAGTAAATATATACATATAAATCGCCCCTCTTTTTCTTCCCATCCCAAACAGTTTTTTTGGGGGGGGGGGGGGAATGGAATCCTCTGTTACGCACCGTGAAGATGATAAGTGCATACCGATGACATCTTTTTATTCTCCCACGCAATGATGACGATTGGTCCTGCACACAACACAATACAAGAACACACACATACAAGCTAAAGTTAACCATCCATGTGATGGTGTATAACTTATACCGACTTATTTTCTACAGTAGAACCCACTTTTTCTCCACGTCAAAAAAGAAACGAGACAAATCGCCATTGGAACTCATTATAATTTCTCCCGTTTCTTTATTGGCGCTATTTGATAAGCAAATTTTCCAACTCTAGAACATCACCCGGTATTATGGCATACATTACAGCTTCAAATATACGCTACACAGTCGTTGCAACATTTGCATACAAACATTCATAACGAATTTGCATCTGAATTTTCGCACAGACCTGCTAAGAACTTATTAATCCACTGCAAAAACACAATCCAGTAATACATTTCTTAACATAAACAGCTGCTTTTCAACTCCAACAAACAAAACCCCTTAAAAATTTCAAAAACAAAATTGCAACTAATTATATGTACAAAACTTTCTCTATTCATAGCAACGCGAATGCACATCAACAAAAACTCATTCACGTCATCAAAATGCATTAAACATTAATATTTAAATAAAAATCTAGATTACCAACCAAATTATTAAACAAATAAACGATACAATTTTAACAACTAAATCGTTTTGAACGCACCACAGCAATTTTGAACAAATTTCTTCTTCACAAAAAACGATAAAATTCTCCCTCATTCAGCTATTGCCAAGTCAAGAGAATTTTTTATGCATTACAATGAGCTTTTTGAAGTCTTGTCATATTCCTAAAGCCTTCTCTAATAAGCAATTTTTCTCCCACCCCTCAAACACTCCCTCTGCCATACCCTCACCCTCCTTTTTTATTTTTATCCCACCAACAACCAAGTAAACCTAATACATATTACACCGTTAAGGCGCAATTTAGAAATATATCCATGGCAACCTAGAAAACAATGAAAATCTAAGTTAAAAATTTATAGCCGATCGAGCGCTGACATGCAACTAAGACGTGTAAAATAGTTTCGGATGCTTATCTTCTTTTTTCCTTAACAGAAACAGTGGAGCAGAGCACAAGGAGCCCCACAATCAGCAGGAAGGAGCCCCACAATCAGCAGGAAGGAGCCCCAGCACCACCACCAACTTCAGCTCCAGTGGGCGTGTTGTGATTAGAAACTGTTTCGTACTCTGGACCAAAGCTCAAGAGAGTTGAATTCAATTTAGAATTAAATATTCATGATACACTACAAACAACATCTAGAACAGCAGCGACGCACAACTTTTAAACCGGCTGTTTCCCATTCAGACATCCAATAGGACGACTGAAACAACGTCTGTACAAATTACAATTATTGTATAGTACACCAAATAATAATAAAAAATAAAATAATAAATGATACTGTAAGTTAGTTTTGTCATTTGCCTCAAGAGCTCTTTAGTTGTCAGCTCCAGCACTGAGATTTCGACTACTGTGTCTTGAAGAAACAGATTCAAGAGTCCATCCACTTAGAAGCCCAGAAAGCAATTAACTTCCATAGAACTTAAAATTGCTTGCAATTATTTGATTATGGTGCACAAAACTTTTCCCAACTCCATATTACCTTCCAACGTGAAAAGCAAATAAAAACCACAACAAAAATCCTATTAAGATATTCGTTGAATTTAATGTAGTGTAAATTTCACCTATTAAACTTGTTAAAATCTTCCAACATTAAAATTTGAAACTAAAAAAGAAACCGACTGTTAAATTAAATTCAAAAGATAAATGTAACTTCGTCACTTAAAATGTAAATAGGCATTCTGCGTTTCTAATGGGAGGGTACCACACATAGGGCACATGTACCTGTATAATGTAATTACCAAACGTTCAACGATATAGGCATTTTAGCACGTCATCGTCAACATTTAGAATTCATCGTCCTACTTTACATCCGAGATTATATTGTATAGTCAACGATACTAAGTAAGAATCTTTCAAACACGCACATTTTAAACGGCGTGAAACCATAAATAAAAAGCAGACAGGTTGGAAGCCAAGAAATAAAAATGGTGGTGAATGCTCTGGGGAACTTGTGTTGGGAAGCTTCGCTGCCAAGTCGGCACCCGGGTGATTTTATAGATTCGAATCCTCTTTCAGTGTTAACAAAAATTCAAAAATAAATGTTATCGGTTACAATGGCCATTTTTTTGTTAGTTTTTTGCCATAAGAAAAGATGCCAACAAAGAGATGAGACGAAACATAACAGATTCTAATGCAGATTTTTTCAGTTTCTTTTTTGACACAAGAGAAAAAAATGCTAATAAAGAAATAAGATTAAGTTTTATATGTTCCAATGAAAACTTTTCCTGTTTGTTTCTTGCCATAAAAAAGCAAATAAATAAACGAGACAAAATCTTGCAGTTTTCAATGCAGATTTCTCCCGTTTATTTCTTGCCTTGAGAAAAACAAATACTAATAAAGAAACGAGACAAAATCTTACAGATTTCAATGTGAAAAATTCCTGTTTCTTTCTTTCCATCAGAAAAAAACAATGCCAAAAAAGTAATGAGACAAAATTTTACAGATTTCAATGCGAAAAATTCCTGTTTCTTTCTTTCCATCAGAAAAAAAAATGCTAAAAAAGTAATGAGACAAAATCTT
>JAAFCF010003739.1:15399599-15412419 GCA_013389785.1 Helicorthomorpha holstii
AAAAAATGTCAGTTTGACTCTAAAAAATGTCAGTTTGACTCTAAAAATGTCAGTTTGACCAATATATATTATATTTTACATGTATTCGTTAACGCAAAACTCCGTTAACACGAAGAAAAATCTCGGTCCCGTCGACTTCGTGTTAACGAGAATCCACTGTACATTGTTTATAATAAACATACTTGTCGTTTCTTTATTGGCAAAATTTACCAAAATAAAAAAACGGGAATAAATTGCATTGCGTACCATAGATATTTGTCTCGTTTCTTTTTTAGGCCCAAATTACCAAAAAGTAAACTGGAATTTCTAATCATAAACATTTTTCCTGTTTCTTTATTTACAAACTAAACAATTATAAAACAAAAACAAATTCCATTGCTTACAATATAACTATGTGAACACCCATCTTATGATCACCCTAAAGTTCAACGAACAATCCCATCCAAAATTTCAATTAAAACACGTCTTTGACTCCTTTCTCCACTACTGTTTACATTACCAAACAGCAGTGTGCAATCATAATAAACATCAAATTAAACCATTTGCAAACAATAAGGAAATTTTGAACAATTAAACATAAACCGGTGAAGTTTGTTAAGAAAACAATGTCTTTCTCGCCGTAAAATTTTTGATCACCTTAATAAGCAAGTGTCTTTTTTTAAACTTTTCTTCTCAAAATATAGGCATTACAAGCTATTAACGTTGATTAACTTTACAAATAACTTCTAGTTAGTCGCCGACGTCTTATTAAAGTTTCATTAAGTCGGTCGTTTTTACTTCCTTTTAAACGCGCGTTCAGCACCTCATAACTCGCGTAACGTTCGCTTTGGGGAAGAAGAGTGACAATCAGCGACTTCCACGCTAATTTAAACGATATAATAACACACCAACAGTAAGATTTTCATCACTATTAAACAATGTACAACTAAACACTGTAATTTAAACGGCAACAATAGCTTGACTAAATAAATTTTCGATGGCGTGACAGAGTGACCTGCAAAGATATCAATTATGTCGATTGTCAAGCGTTTTTTAAACCCATTAATATCAAACGCCGTCGCTTTTACACGCGCGATTGTATCATATTTCAGCAGCTCACAACACAATAAGTGAAAATTTGTGTGAATACTGCGCCAAAATATACTCGACATCAAAAATGTATGAAAACAAAACAAAGCTCTTAGGTTTATTTACAATTTTAGAAGCTGGCTGTATTTTAAATAGTGTCACCAAGGACCTTATACAGTCAAAAAGTAATCCCCTAACTTTTTTTAAAAAAATTCAACCAAAATAATCTCGGCATTACAATGCTGAAGTCACGATTTTATGCTTTCCAACAAAATATTTTTAGTTGGAAAACTCGAAAAAACGCTAATGTCAGCGATAAAACCCCAAACCCCGCGATTTGTTTTATTTATCTTTCAAAAAACAAATGGGGAGTAAAAATAAGCATGCATTACTTTAATCGCTTAAAGTGATTGTTATTATCACTTCAGCGACAAAATGGAGAGCTTTCTTTTCCGATAACAAGAAAAAATTCAAAAGTCAACTACCAATATTTGCACATAAGAATAAGTTCACTGACAAAATCTCCCACCGTATTTACCGTATACAAAGTGATCAAAAGATATCGGTTCACATCTATACATGCAGGCAATAAAGAAACAGGATTAAATTCCACGACTTACAATAGATTTTTATCTCATTCTTTATTTGGAAAATTGTCAATAAAGAAACAGGAAGAAATTGCACTGTTTACTATGTATTTTTGTCTCGTTTATTTATTTGCAGAAATTACCATCAAATAAACCAAAATAAATTGAATTTTTACCCTATTTTTTGTTTCTTAATTAGCAGAAATTATCAACAAATAAACCAAAATAAATTGAATTTTTTACCATATTTTTGGTTTATTAATTAGCAGGAATTATCACTAAAGAAATGGGAATAAATTGCACTACTGACTATATATTTTTGTCTCGTTTCTTTATATGCAGAAATTACAATTAAACAGGAATAAATTGCATTTCTTACAATAGATATTTGTCTCATTTCTTTATTTGCAAAATTTATCATTAAAGAAACAGGACCAAATTGCACTATTTACAATATATTTTTGTCTTGTTTCTTATTTGCAGAAATCACCACTAAAGAAACAGGACAAAATTGCACTATTTACAGTATATTTTTGTCTTGTTTCTTATTTGAAGAAATCACCACTAAAGAAACAGGAATAAATTGCACTGTTTACTATACATTTTAGTCTCGTTTCTTTATTTACAAAAATTATCATTAAAGAAACGGGAATAAATTGCACTGTTTACTATATATTTTTATCCTGTTTCTTTATTTGAAAAATTGTCAATAAAGAAACAGGAATAAGTTGCACTGTTTGCTATATATTTTTGTCTCGTTTCAATATTTGAAAAATTGTCAATAAAGAAACGAGAATAAATTGCACTGTTTACTATATATTTTTATCCTGTTTCTTTATTTGAAATATTGTCAATAAAGAAACAGGAATAAGTTGCACGGTTTGCTATACATTTTTGTCTCATTTTTTATTTACAGAAATTTCCATTAAAAAAAAAAACAGAGCTAAAATTGCATTTCCTACCACAGGTATTTTTCTAGTTTCTTTATTTGCATTAATTATCATTAAATAAACAGGAAGAAATTGCACTGTTTACTATACATTTTAGTCTCGTTTCTTTATTTGGAAAATTGTCAATAAAGAAACAGGAATAAATCGCACTATTTACAATACATTTTAATCTCGTTTCTTTATTTGGAAAAATGTCAATAAAGAAACAGGAATAAATTGCACTGTTTACTATATATTTTAGTCTCGTTTCTTAATTTGGAAAATTGTCAATAAAGAAACGGGAATAAATCGCACTATTTACAATACATTTTAATCTCGTTTCTTTATTTGGAAAAATGTCAATAAATAAACAGGAAGAAATTGCACTGTTTACAATACATTTTAATCTCGTTTCTTTATTTGGAAAATGGTCAGTAAAGAAACAGGAAGAAATTGCACGGTTTGCTATACATTTTAGTCTCATTTTTTTATTTACAGAAATTTCCATTAAACAAACAGAGCTAAATTGCATTTCCTACCACAGGTATTTTTCTAGTTTCTTTATTTGCATTACTTATCATTAAATAAACAGGAACAAATTTCAGGTGCATTTCTGACCACAGATTTTTTTTTGCTTCCTTATTTGCAAAAATTATTCAATAAACGGCAATAAATTGTACTACTTACTACATATTGTTGTCTCACTTTGTCTCTTTATAGGAAAAACGACCAATATTGAAACCGAAATAAATTGCATTTCTCACATAATACACCTATCTTCTGACACCTGATATTTAGTATATTTACTTTCAAGCAGCCGTCCAATCCTTCTTACTTTGAGCCACATTTGAATCTAAAAAATCGTGGTATTTTTTGTGTATGTGTTTGTGGCGATGACAACCACGAATAATAATTTATTACGTCTATGGCAGTACATATGCACTTAAGACTTCTAATCTTTAAAATAAAAATAAAAAAATGGGAAAATTCTACGTATAAAAACGTAAAAACTGACGTTAGAAAAAGAAGAAAAACTGCTCATCTTCACGCTCAATATTTAGTATGTCATTTTCATATCTCACGTAGCCGTGAATATATTCGCATTTCATAATGCATTTCAGGGTGGACCAAACTTCATTACAAATGCCAGACGCCATCGGCAAAAGATGGAATTTCTTAATCTACGTTCACTACATGCTCATTTGATGAGAGACGAAGAAAACGAAAAAGAAGAAGTAGGGGAAAAAAACTATAAGTATTCTCCAACTTCACACGTTTATCAATAACTGAAAATAGAATCTAATATAAGAATAGAAAAGTGACAGTAAGTTTAAAAAAGTATGGGCAAAAATATCTAATAAAAAAAATGAGAATCCTTGAATGATTTACGTGATCAGATCAAAATGGGCAAAAGAGAAAAGAAATGTCAAGTGACGACAATACATTATAACTTTATAAGATTTCTTTTTTCCAAAGACTGATGCTCCAATCTTCCATACTTCATCCCACCTGAGCTAATCTACGTCAACAGTACAGCGTATTATTCCAGTAAAATGTCAGATAGTAAAATGATAATTTAAGCTTAAAAAAAACACGTCATATCAAGAAAATGCTTTATAGTAGATGACGCCAACTGTAACAAACTGCTAAGCATTACTCAAGAAAACGTCATCAGATTTTTTCCCCTTAAAAAAAAAGACACATTCAGAGAGATTATTCCCAACTAAAAAAGGGGCCATCAACATTCAAAAAACCAAATTTATACAGGTTATTTTTACGATTTAAAATCGTCCTTGCTGCAAGTGGCGATACCAAAAAAAATCCTTCACGAGCTGCAAAAATACACATCTTATCAAACGTAATGTTTGCAAATTACATTTAGACGAAAAATACTCAAATGCAAACTTCTGGTAACATAAATCAAAATCAATAACAGAATATTATTTGCAAAATCGTCAAAGATAAAAGTCACAAGCAACTTATCGTAGTTTCATTTCCATAAATTTGGCAATACAACAACCAAATAAGAAAAAGAAAAGCAAAAAGTAAGAAGAAAAAACCCACTCGTATTCGGTTACTCATGTTAAAAATATGTACTTTGATGCTCATATTTGCCTAACAGAAAGCCATATTGATATTTACAAAAACAATGAGCACACAGTAAGTATACCTTGCATATTCAATCAACTGTAATACACTGCCTATTCCATTAAGCATTAAATATATTTGGCTTATGGCGATTTAAAGATAAAAATAACCTAAAAAAAAAACCTTTAAGTTACTACATTACATTCATTCAAAGTCAGTACAGTGACACATAACTCCATCAAATCACCTGGAGCATTGAATCAAGTTGTCTTTTTGACATTAAATAAACCTATTAAAAACTAAGCAATTAATTTACTACTTTAAGAAGTAATTTATAACAACGACACTGTCTTTTAAAGTTATTACTAGACCACTTAAAGAACTGGATTGCATAAAATAACTGCAGTAAAACTTATGAATAAATTAACGATCCTGTCTAAACTTAACCTACATCTTACACGTAATAATTAATATGTTGGTACATCACGTGGTGCTTACACAGTTGTTACGTCACATACAAAACACGCAGCTCTTTTTCCCAACTTGCGTGCTTTATTGCTCATACACATCCATGAAAAAATAATTTGGCTAAAACATGAAACGACGTAGTGTAGCGGAAGCGATTGGTTAAACGCTCATCACGTGTTCACGTACAGCAGACGCGGCGCGATGCTAAATTTATTAATCGACGTTAACACACGTCAACACTCGCCGCTATAATGCTAAATTATATTTCATTTTGCATCATCAAATTACATTTCATTTTGACTCGCATCATCCCAACACTTTCTCATCCTAAATAGATATAAATGGCTGATAAACTCACAACCAACATCCTTTACCTTCAGCGTTGTTGATGATGATAATATCTGCAAATGAGAGCACGAGAGAGAAAGAGAAAAAAAATGCACGAGATAATCACAAATCTGTAATCTTCTCTATGGAAACTGCCAGACTAGACATGTACAAATACTACATCAAAGTTAAATATAAAAAAAATAAATAAATAACATCAATATCATTGTTAATTATATACACAAAAATGATGCATCTCCATGACGTTTACTTGATCATGCCAACAGTTGGCATGGAAACAGCGTCTGCCGGTGCTATTATCCCCCTCTTGTCTAACAGTGAGTGCTGTATTACTGTATATTAACTTAAATTTTAAAACATTCAAAGTCTCATCATGTATAATGTACTTTTTAGTAGATCGATAGCCAGACACACACAAACTTTTAGTCAATAATTTCGGTCTGGCGCAATAATTTATCTTTAGCCATTTAAATTATTCACTGAAAATACATATTTCAGACTTTGTTAATTACAATTATCACTTAACTTATTACTGACAACATACTAAAGTTGACCTGACTGGCTCAAAACCATTAGACAAGCGTTTCCCAACGTGAAACTCGCGCCTCAGAAATCACAAATTAACTACACCGTAGTGCCAAAGACAATAAAAAACCGTCTGCAATAAAATGTTACAACTAATAACAATAATATTGCTATTGCTTCAGTTCAACGTTTCATAACCTCTAGCTCTACAAAGCACCTCCAACTTTTATTTAAACACGATATATTTCATAAAAGCTATCCAATAGAAACCGTAATCGTCACGGGAATTGATATCCCAGTGTGATGCCATATATAAAAAATCCACAGGGAAACTAGCGATAAATTTCTATTTCTGTTCTCCGAGTCCTCTGGTGTAAACAATATTCGAAAAGTAGCACTATATTAGCACATTATCGACACACTTTTTCTTTCCATCTTCAAGCCCTAAACCCCCGACTGCGGGTCCATTATTTGTCAGGAAACGATCAACATTAAAATTCGCCACTCTATACGCCGACTGTATTATCTGGGCAGGTGGCAATAAGTACCAGAGCAATAACAAAAAATAGAAAGTAAAATAGAAAAAAAAAAAAAAAAAAACAAGGACGTTATTCAAAAACATCAAATAATAACGCCCGCAGCATCTCATCTCTCTTCATCATCATCATCATCTTTCTCGTAGTGGAAAAATTCAATTAACCAAAATTTAAATCAACTACATCTTCTGAATCCTAAAACAGGATTAAAAAAGCAACCACTCTACACGAACGGAAGACAGCTCGATGACCGACTAGGTCGATATTAAAACGCAGTCAAGCATTAATAAACATCCCGAAGTATCAAAAGCCAACAAAACACCAATTTGGCCAAGTTGAGTTGCCTTAACTTTGCCATCGTACCATCAAAAGCAACGTTGGATTTTTGGATTTCATCTGCAGGGATGATGATTCCTGCTGAGAAGCTATCATTTTTTACTCGCCATCTCATTTGCTTCCCGCAGTGGAAACCAAAAAAAAAAAACATAAAAAAACTGAAGTTTCCTTTTCTCTCACTGGCCCATAGCAAATCAAACTCAATGATCGAAGTTATATGAACTCTTTAAAAACACCCACACGTCATTTTCGGTAAGCCCCGTCATTCATTGACTAGGATTTTTATACCCCACTAAAAAGAAAAAGAAAAACAACTTTCATATATTTACGCTGCCGGATAAGCTTGATATTCCTGAAAGACCAGAACATAATCCCGCATCTCGTGACCAGAAACTCGGCATCGCAACACATTTTAACAAGTGTGCTAAAGTCATAAACAAATGCTGGTTTGAGAAACAAAGTTAACATAACAGCAGCATAGAAAATGCAATCTGGGTATGTAATCGACTGCTAATGCAACAACATAATGAACTTTCGATGCTAATCACTCTGTAAGAACAAACAAAATATAGCTGAGCACGCCATGTTCTTAATATACCACATACGAAGAGTAATCATCAAAAACAGTGTTGTTTTCCATGTAATAACAGTACCAATAAGGTTTTTCAACTGTTAGACAACAATACAGTAATTAATTTTTCACTTTACAAAAAAAATACCGAGCAGTTTTATAGATTAAAACACCATTTGCACAAGTTTCAATAAATAACGAGACTGAATCTTATCAGTTACAATAGCAAATTGTCTCATTTCTTTCTTGACTTGAAAAATAAAAAGGATGCCAATAAATAAACGAGACGAAATTTTACCAGTTTCAATGACAATTTGTCCCGTTTCTTCTTTACCAATTACAGTGGATTCTCGTTAACACGAAGTCGACGGGACCGAAATTTTTATTCGTGTTAACGGGGTTTTGTGTTAACGAATACATGTAAAATATAATATATATTGGTCAAAATGACATTTTTCAGAGTCAAACTCACATTTTTCAGAGTCAAACTCACATTTTTCAGAGTCAAACTCACATTTTTCAGAGTCAAACTCACATTTTTTTAGAGTCAAACTCTCATTTTTAGAGTCAAACTCACATTTTTAGAGTCAAACTCACATTTTTAGAGTCAAACTCACATTTTTTTGAATTTCTCTACATTTTCTTTGACGAAATATGCAATTTTTCATTCGGTGAAGCAAAATCAGTTCGTGTTAACGGGGTTTTGCTTCGTGTTAACGAACAAAAAATGTATGGGAAAGCCTATACTGTTGTTCGGGACCGCAACGTTGCTTCGTGTTAACGAGAAATTCGTTTTAACGGCGTTCGTGTTAACGAGAATTTACTGTATACGTATAATCTCCCAAAAAAAATCCCAATTTCATCCTAGAATTTTTGATTAATAAAAATATTGTAACAATTCTCATCTATTTACCGTGACCAGATGTCCATTATTTCAAAGGACATTAATTTTTATTTTTCAGAAATTGGTTTTTTGATCTATTTTTTTCTCAAAACCAGACTTTTATCTTTTATTTTAACTTTCCAACTGTTAAAGTCTTTTACTGCAATGTTATTAAAACGCAGAAAAAAAGACAAAATCACCATTTTATTAGAGTTTTATTTAAGACATGTAACTTGAAAGTACATTACTAGTGCCTATTTTGTTTAAACCATAAAATTATGCCAAAAATTCTAAACTTTTATTGTTTTTAGATCTTGATTGACTTTTCAAAGTATTATTTATTGACACAGTGGTCATGAAGAGAAAACAGAAGAGAAGCATCACTATGTTTTATTAACTCATGTACATTGCACAAAAAAATCATTTTTGTCCTTCTAAAATGAAAAAATACATTGGAAATGTCTTCTGGACCATTACTGTAAATAATCACATAGACAATCGATATTTCCATACTATCAATAACATCCCTGTCGCTCAAACCCACTATCGATACAATCACCATGTCCTTTATTTCCATCAACGAAAAATGGTCACCCAATGTATACAGTACATAATAATAAAACCAAGAAACTGCATAATAAAGATTTCACATTGCATCCAATACACGTCTCCACCGCATATCTCAGATTTCCTGTTTCCGCTTTTCTCCCCATACACTTTCTTATAACATCAACGAAAACAGCACATCACATCTCAAGATCACCAAGGCTCAAACTCAAGCGCTTGATTCAAAACACATCAAAAAAATTATTTCCATATATTACGTAGACATCTTTTTAATAGTGTAAAGCGACAAGACATGTAACCCACTACCCAAAGAGCCATTCTAATGGAGATGGCACTTTTAAAAGGAATAAACAAGCGATATTGTCTCCGTACACTAACTTAAAAAGTCTGTATCTGATTTAACGTGGCGCCATCTTCATCTTGTCTATCTTGATGAAACCGTCACAGGCGTTTCCACGCATGAAAGAAAAATGGGGGGTGAAGTCTTGAAGAGAGTGAACTGTTATTTGACATTTCAGGTCCCATATATTCCCACCCACCTACCCAAAGTAATGCTTTCAGCGTTATATTTGAACCGTTCATTGTTGAAACACGTTTTTCTTCTATTCATCTATGATACACACACGTCTCACTACAAAAAATAAAAAAAAAACCAAAACAAAACTCTGTCTTCCTAATTCTTCAAATAATAAACATTTCTGACAACAGTTTTGTACGCATTTTTAGCATAGGTCAATTAACTTACAACTCGAAAACTAAAAACTAAGCAAGGCCATCCGCACCAACAATAAAATTCAGCTATTACCGTAATGAAGTATAATTAGCTGGATAATTGTTTGATTTAAAACGCAAAACTCAACGTTTACGTCAAATTTACTGCAGCACTTATGATACTTGTAAGTATTACGTCTAGACAAGGAATCTATATTTATGATTACGTCTAGACACTTTATCCTTACATTTTTAAACTTTAACTGTATAATCAATTTAGCTGGACAAACTAAACATTAAAAGTATCAACAAAAAAAATAACTCAATCAATACCAGACATGTTTGTAATTGACAATAATAGAAAAACATGATCAATTATAGTTGAAAAACTTAATTTAAAAAAAAAAACGAGACTAAATCTTACAAATTCCAATAAAGATTTCCCCCGTTTCTTTCTTGCTATTAAAAAAGTGCTTCAATTTAGAAATCACCTGGTACAAAAAAACCTGTACCAAACACTAAAAAAAGTTCAAATTTCCTAAAACTGCATACAATAACTTCTCTTTCCAACTTCTTCCCATAAAAAAAACACCTTTAAACCGGCGAATTTCAAAAAAGAAATCTGAGAATTTATATTTTTATTTTTTTAAACTTTTTCAATGCTGTTTTGTTCAAATATGTTTAAACATTTTTCCATCGCTTCTGTGTGCACAACGAATTTCTTTGTGACACGGGGCCAACGTAAACTGTGGACACAACTTCCATTTGGGTTTTATATTTATCCACAAAAAAAAAAAATAAAAAAAAATACATCTGGCGTTGTTACTAATCAATAAACCCATCCTATTTTTTCCTCTCTCTCGCCACCACAATTGCAGCCATTACTGATTTATATACATCTACACACACGACTACGACTATACTATACCATACATAGAGATAGACACTACAGTACACTTTTCACTTGCCAGGAGCTCCCCATTCCCATTCCCCAGGCCCCTCCACAGATTTTTCCATGTTCTCTTTCCCCTTCACAACTACGACATCATTTCAATTGAACAAATGCTTTCCCAACGCTTCCCACCCCCACCTTTAAACCACCACATCTATACACACACAAACACAGCACCACTAGCACCACCACCACCATTCTTTAATTCTGCACTTTCTATTTTTCTCATCACATCGTTCCTCAAACTCCTTCTCACCCACAACAACTACACTTTTTTTTGCCAAACACAATACAAACCCACCTTGGATCAGTCCACACACACACAAACACTGTCATTCCTATCGTATCCTATCACTGGCGTTTTTTCTCTGTCCCTATTCTCATCTGCAGAGACCTCCACCCTGGCGCTGTTTGACAGACAATGAGATGTCATCGCATTCATCAGTGCAATTGTAAAACTAGGAAATATTCACGAGAGACTCGCTTTCCAAACAATTTTTTAAAATTCTTTTTTTTCCCTTTTTCATAACATAACACACACAAAAAATTAAATAAATAAAAAAAGCGATCCACATGTCTTTTTACTTTTAAAATTCTCAGCAAAATATGCCACTAATCCCAAACAGATAATTGAAATACAGTGTTTCATTAAAAAAAAAGTTAAAAAATCATCTTTTATAGTTAATTACAATATGGTTTTTCAACTTACAAGTAAATACTGCATATTCCACTGTAATTCCCCACGGCCACAAACGGCAATCCATAGCTAATTAGATTACATCATAAACCAATTAATGCTTTTAACCACCTTTTCCCTTCGGTCCTTTTTATATACTGTATAATCTTATAATATAATATACGGTATCAGTGTCACAACCGTTAAAGACCTGGTTTTATATTAAAAAGTCATTTTGAACAAAAATAAAAATTGTTGTCATTACATCACATTCCACTTTAAAATTTCTCTTTTCTTTAAAAAATAACACACAAAAAAAAAAAAAACTTGTACTTTTTATTTCGAAAAGAAGAGTAAATGTAACTTGAAACGCTTTAATCTCAGCTCAAGACGACATTTCTTTAAACTTATTAAATACAATTTAGGTTGTGCAGACCATTTCATTTGATTTCATCCATATCAGTACAGCCATAGAAAAAATAAAAAAAACTCCCAAAAAAAAAAATTAAGAAAAGAAATCAGGTGAAAATGATAAGACCAAACAAGTTAAAATAGCCGTTAACCTCACAAATTATTTTCTTAAAGGTGTTGCTCGTTGTCAACAACGAATTTGAAAATCATTTCTTGGTATAGTGAAAAATAAATGAGGTCAATTAAACTGCGTTGGTTACAACTGGCAATTGACGTTATGGTGTCAGTATAATATTTATCGATAAGCAAATGGAAAAGTCGTACAAGTTATTAAAAAAAACAGTCGCATTTTTATTTTTTATGCTATGATCAAATTTAAAACATCATCCTTGCATAAACCATTACTGATATTACGTCCATCGTTTTCAATGGAGTTTATTTATTTTACACATAAAAAACTTCCAATGTTTGCATTTTGCGTTCACTGGATTATATGCCAACGTCTGTCTCGAAAAATCACATATGGCAAATGTATAAATACATCAAACTAAAATATACACAAAAGTAAATAAATAAAAACCCTTTTTTTACGACTATCATTTTTGTAAAGCGAACCAAACAGTAAATGTCTGAACAAGATACGTACCGGTATAGTATTTACTTAATAGAAAAAACTTGTTATGACTATACACAAGGGCTGGGCAATAATTCAATATATCGAAATTGATATATTAAAGGTGGCCGCTATAGTCAATTATCGAACTGTAGATTGAATTTCAATATATCGACTCAATATTTTGGTAAATCGACTCAATATTTTGGTAAATCGACTCAATATTTTGATACATCGACTCAATACTTTGGTATATCGACTCAATATTTTGGTAAATCGACTCAATATTTTGGCAAATCGACTCAATATTTTGGTAAAACGACTCAATATTTTGGTAAATCGACTCAATATTTTGGCCATTCGACTCAGTATTTTGGTAAATCGACTCAACATTTTGGTAAATCGACTCAACATTTTGGTAAATCGACTCAATATTTTGGCAAATCGACTCAATATTTTGGTAAAACGACTCAATATTTTGGTAAATCGACTTAATATTTTGGTAAATCGACTCAATATTTAAAAAATTGACTCGATATTTCAATAAATCG
>JAAFCF010003739.1:15412429-15451270 GCA_013389785.1 Helicorthomorpha holstii
AAATCGACTCAATATTTAAAAAATTGACTCGATATTTCAATAAATCGACTCGATATTTCAATAAATCGACTCGATATTTAAAAAATCGACTCAATATTTAAAAAATTGACTCGATATTTCAATAAATCGACTCAATATTTCGATATATCGACTCAATATTTCAATAAACAGACTCAATTTTTCAAAAAATTGACTCAATATTTCGATAATAAAAATTAAGCAATATTTAAAACTCCAAAATCGATTTTAATTAAACCAAAATTATCATTAGTTATGATTTATTAGTACTGTCAAATTTAATCATAAAAAAATTAACTTATATTTTCGCATTTTTTCAAAATAATGAAGTTAATGTAATTGAAAAGCGTCAATGTTTCAAAAACGAGATCAATTAGTGCTTCTACGTTGAGTTCATTAATCAGGGAGTTTCATTATCAACAAGACAAAGTTTATATTACAAGTACCTAAGGTTTCGATCGATATCAAGTAGTCGTCATCGATTATGACATACCGGTGCACTATGATGGCAAAAGACAAGCGCAACATTATCGTTTGATAGCTCGTATTTTACAAAGAAAACGTTCAAATTAAGATATCCTCCCAAGGCACAACTACAACAAGTAGTACAATTGTCTTCTTCCCCGCAAAGGTCAAACACTCAAAAACAATTCCTTTAATTACTAATCCACTATTGTACTTGCCTTAAAAGCTCCCAAAAACTTAATTCTCAATTTAGAAAACCAACCGGTACAAGTACCAATTTTCCATTAAAAAATCTAACCATGAAAGGGCAGCGATTCAATATAAGTTATTACATTACAATTTCACAATATTTTAAGAGGAAGAAAGTAGTTATTTATTGACCATGCATCCCATAAAATTTATCTGAAAGCTTAATGAGATGGGACAGGAAGCCGTAGAACCACATCAAAGTACTGCCAGACTACGTTATTAAATATTAATTACGATAACTCGCCAGAAAACCCACAACCATACATTTTTTTTTCGTTTTCAGCAAAAATCTACGCTCAGATCATATGAAACATCGCCGTATATCATTGTCAATCACATCAGTTATACATCAAATTCACTTAACCCGTTAATCTTTCAACTCTCCAGAGCCACACAAGACTCCACATTCAAGAGTTCAGCCAATCCAATACAACTTTTACCTCACTTTTTACTCATAATTACACCTGAAAACGTTTACAAATTAAAAAAAAAAAACTCTAAAAAAAACCATCTGAAAACTTCCTCTCCCACTAAATATCGAATCATGCAAGAAGGGGTTCTTCATTTTTCGGTCAACGAGCCCATTCCATTACAGTAACTTGCAATTTTAATGGTAGAATGATATTCTCAACTTCAGTACAAACATCAGGGTATTTTGTGCATCAAAGCGCATTGGGCTCCAAACACACACTGAAAAATAAGTTAAAAAAAAAAAACAACCCTCTCCCCGAGTGAAAAGTTGATGAAATTTGTATGATTGGAGCAGAGACTGTTAGGAAAACGCTCGACAGCACAATTTTAATTCGACGACCTTATAATATTGAAGTGGGAAGAAATAAGAGGGAGTTGGGTGAGCATTTCTTTCAACGAATGATTAATGGACGTGATCAATTTTCGAAAACATCGGAGAACTCCTTTGCACGAGCCACGATGTTAAGTAAAACCGTCAACGGCAACTACTGTGCTGAGCTGAGCTGCGTGTATATATTTTCAATATCAAGTACATGTATAAGGCACATAGTCTAAACTTTCAAAAATAAAAATAAAAAAACTCAAAACTCCCCCTTCCTCATCCATCCATCTATCAATTCTGACGAATAATCTATATGGAATATGTCACTTAACAGCTAATACTATTTTTATAGTACAAGTATCACTGTATCAGCATATAAAACAGTGAATGTAGTCATTTTAATTACGAGACAACGACAGATTGGGAAATAATGTACTTAAATTAAAGTGAGACTTGACAAGAAGTTTTCTTTAACGAATCAATAGACTAATTATTTAATAAATAAATAAATAAAAAAAGACTTTGTTGAATTGCAGATACAATTTCACTCGTGCCAAAAGCGAATTTAAGAAAATAAACAAAACATTAAACTAATTTAAATCTGTCATTTTCAAAGTAAAGTGCATAGGATGATTTTAAAATTTAGGTCACAAGAAAGTAACAGGACAAATAGATATTCGAACTAATGTAATTTAGTCTCATTTCTTTATTGACACTGTACAAAAATTGTAAACAAAATGTCCTAATTTAAAAAATCACTTTGTATTTTTAAAAAAAAGTTTAAAAAACCATTAATAAAAATAATATAATCAATATTAAGCTTTCATAATAAACATTTTTATACTAACAAAAAAGAAACGAGACAGAATGCTATTATAACTGATGAGATTTAGTCTCGTTTCTTTATTGGCGCTGTAAAAAAGTGTTCTAATTAAAAACAGCACCCTGTTTTACAAAAAAATTAAAATCCCATTAAAAAAATACAATATTAAATTTTCAAACAAAACAGTTTATGGCAATTTTTTAATTCCCGACATTTTTTTTTCAATAACAATATAGAAACGGGACAAATCGTCACTGAAACTAATGATGTTTAGTCTCGTTTCTTCTTTTTTTTTTTAACACTGTATAAAAATTGCTTAAAAAAATTCTAATTTTAAACATCATCTTTTATTTAAAAACAAAATTAGGTATCCAAAATCACTAATTAAAATAAAACTATGAAACTTAAAAACAGAAAAAAATTGCCATAAGAACTTATAATATGTGGTCTCGTTTCTTTATTTGGCACTTCACAAAAAACCGTAAAAACTGTTTTAATTTAAAATACCATACTGTACTGTACGTTAAAAAAATTCGGTGTTCAAAACCATTAATTAAACTAAAAAAAAAAGCAATACTAAAGCTTCACACAATTCAGCTAAAAGTTTAATAACCTTACACATTATATAAGCGTGGGCGGTCTAATCTACCAAATTTGTTTCCTAAAACCATTTACGATGCAATAAAGCACCCCTCTAAAATAAATTAATAAAATTTTTACTTCAACCAAAAAAACAAAAATTTTAAAACCTCAATTACAACGTCACTTTTTCATGTTAAACGCTTTAAATAAACAACATCTGCCGAGATTAAAACTTAAAAAGTAATTTAGGTTAATTAATACTTCGAATGAATAATTTATCATGTACATAATAATACTTCTTTCCCTACGTGTAGAAAACATCGTCATTCACCACCGAGTCAACCGACCACATAATAACCATCATGTTTTCAATATTCACTCAATCGCGCAAAAGGTTGAGAACCACTGACATACCGGTAAAATAAAATGAAAAGTACACCTAAGGGTTGCTCTTCATAATGATGACATTGTAAATACGAATAATAAAAAAAATTGATCAAAATTTCACCATACCACAACCACCAACGTTATAATTTTACAAGAGGAAAAAAAAAGCGATTATAATTTATCGAGGTATATAGGTCAGTGGTAACTCGAAATGTTTGCGCATAATGACAACAATAAAAATGTTCAACACCAACCATTCGGAACCAAGCCAATAAGTTACATGCAAGCTTCCTATTAATTCATAATTTATAAATCCAGAAAGGCACTTATTTCATTTTTTTTCTCCTCCATATCTCACTCTTACTCTACATTATTTTAATTTTTCTTTCCTTTTTCCCACATCCAAATTATGCAGTGCATATTGTACATCGCATTTCAACAACACAAAATACTGGAAATTACAATTAAAAGAATGACACTATTCCCCTTTCATCTTATTATACACCCATCTGCACATCATCACCAAGCCAAAAATTCTTCTGGGCAAGTTGGATGTGTGTAGGCCAAATTAATCCCCGGTACGACGGTTACAACTTCATTCATTATTCATTCAAATTGGTGGCACTGGGATACAAACGTCAACACACAAATGTAGCTGGCATCCATCGTGTTAAGCATCAGACAACAAGCTTGTAGTACCTTATCACACCAGTCGTACCAGAAACACTAGAAAGCAGTCTGATTAAACCAACAGATTTTCCAAATTGGAACACCTTTTTCCATACCAAAAAAATCAAAACAAAACAGGAAACATCACCACTAAAACAAATAATAATTAGTCTCGTTTCTTCACCAGTGTTCCAGCTTATCAGATCACCTGTTACAAAATTACACTGCATAGAAAGAACTTGGAGGACTTGAAGTCTCACCACAACATTATATGATAAAAATTAATCTCGTCAAACATGGATAAAATAGGAAAAAGAAGAGATAGAAAAACACTATGTAGTAGTAGCTCCCTCTTCCTCCAGGCAACAATACATTTCATAATAAAAAAATAAAATATTTTACGATTTCATTTTATGACTTTTGCTAATGTCATTTGAAGATGTCTTTTCAACCAGAGCAAAAATTTAATGTCTAAGACTGATTTATTCCATGCTCTACCTTCTGTTTACAACAAAAATTCAATCGAAAATGTCACTAATACAGAGAAATAAAATTCACTGTTCAAGTAAAATAATAAAAGTTCAAATCAAACCCTCCATAACATTATTGCAACTTGCATCGAGCACTGCAGATGAACTATCGATTATCAAGGCTTTCGGATTCAAATTAGTCAGATGTTCAGAACCACCCCATTCAATACCAAGAAATGTATATTACAATAAAGCATAATGTTACATGTTTATATCAAGGTTAGGACGCATCCATATTGCATTACAATCATACGAAAACAACTCAACAGCTGCAGGCCAACATTTAACATGTTGTTTACTAACGATACACAGTAAATCATAAATTATTACGATAAAATCTGCTTTATATACAAAATAAAAAGAAAAATTTAAACTCTTGGGATATTCTCCATTGGGATTAAATTAATCCTTCCACGGATTACTAGTCTGTTGGACTCTTAACAACTTTGCTATTCAATAACTAACTAATTAGTTTGTGAAATTTTTTAATCTTCTTCTAAAGTCTAATTAACTAGATAGTAGTCTACAAAATATTTAGTCTACAAACAATTTAGTTCATTTTACAAAAATAAATATTTAAACATCAAGAGTCTGTCGGACTCTTTGACAAATTTGTTAATGAATAATTAGGTTAATTTTGGTCCAATTTTTTTGTGAATTTTTCTGGTCTTCTATTAAAGTCTAATTAACTAACTAATAATTAACAAAATATTACAAATGTTTTAGTTTTCTTTTGAAAAATCATACTTGTGCGCTCACTGGAGCCTCTTCTTTGCACTAAAAACATTATTTTCTTATTGAATCATGATAAAATATGCATAAATGTTATTCAATATAAATAAACAACAATAACATTCCCATTTTAGTCAGTTGAAAAAGACAAAAGTAAAATTGAAGTAACAATGGTGACTTTTGAATAACAACAAAAAGCGTTTTTCAGCTTCGTTTTATCCAAGAAAAACTATCCAAATTATTTCTGTCTACAAAAAAATATATAATAAGCTTTATTATAAGTTACAGAAAACAAAGAACAGCTTATTTGTCAACTAAACCCTTGAAATTTGTCCAAAATATGTTATTTCTAGGAGTCAAACAGACTCATCTTCTACGTTTATGAAAACAATTTCAACCGCCAAAAAAACTAAAATAAATGACTACTTTCACCATCTAAACTAATCACCAGAAAACGATTAAACAGAAGTTGAATTTCACATGTCAGATTTTGCAAAATCATAGCCTACTGTACAGTACTGGTGGTATATTCTTGCACAAATAACATTTAGTCGTTAAAAATTGAATTCTGTGACCTACAAACTCCACTGTTTTACGTCAATCGATTTTATCAGGAATTCACAATACACCATGTATTTTTGCTCTTTTAAACTGTCAATTTATTCTCATGTACTGTATTTGCAGTTATCTACAATTGCAGTCTTCAGTACAGTACAGAACAGTACAGACCCCTCATAAAGCACAATCCATTATTTTATCGATGTATATTTTTACCTTTAGGTTTCAGGCTCTCAACATGCACACACGGTACGTTAATCTCTCCATGTATTTAGTATTTACATGAGAAAGTTTGAAAATGTAAACACATGACGGCATCTCTTTAATAATACACAGCGAACTATGCGGTATTCATTATTTAGTACCTGAACACACACACACACAAACGTCCCCCAGAACTACACAACAAGTTACATTCACAATTTCACAGAGCAGAGAAGCAGCTATTTAAAAAAAAGTAACAGATCAATTGAATTTCAGGTTGAATCTAAAGCTAAATAAAATGGATATAAACTATTAATACTGGCACTCAAAATCCACTGGTTCTTCCTAAATCAGTAACTGAAATTAGCATTTTTTCAAGACAGTGGCTCCCAACCATTTGTGATTAAAGAAATTGGCAGAACACCATCAATTAATATGACATTTGCATTTTGTCACTTTGTATTAACACTGAAATAAGAATAATTTCAAAACAACATGCAATTTTCATGATATAAGATAGTTGCACTCAGTAATTGTTATTTTTTCTTGCTTTTGTAATTAAAAACATCAATAAAATTCATGGGAAATTTGTGTATGATGTTGTTTACATGTTTCTTCTATGTTGAAACGTCCAAAACAAGATAAGGCTACTCTCGTTTCTTCTTCCCAATTTCTTAATCTTTTCGTGGAGCTCAGGTTGGGAACCACTCACTGTGTTAAGTTTCAACTAATTACTGTACACCTTACAATATTAAGCTGGCTCTTTGCATGTTTATTTTTCCAAACACCTGGGCAGCTGACATTTTGTGAAGGACAAACTAACAAAGTACACATTTTGCTATCCCACTTTTGCTTGACCGGTGGAGAACTCCTTGTGTTAACCTTCAACGCCCTGAAAAATCAAGCGCATTTTAAACTCCCCAATTTGCAAGTCCCCTCCCTGTTTTTCATTCAATGCAAATCGTGTTTTGCTGTTTGAATGAGAATATACTGTAGTAACTTGTTATTAATACAGATGCATAATTACTCTCATAGTATCACGGAATTTAATTTAGGTTAATGAATATGTTTACTTTGGTTATGGCATTGGCGTGGCATAAAGCACAGAGCTAAGAGCCAATGCAGCTACAGTTAAAATATTCAGTGTCAGTTGACAGATACATCAATAAAATACAGGTAAAATGTGATCAGAAGATCTGGTTTTTATTATACATACTGGCAATAAAGAAACGGGAATAAATTGCATAGTTTACCATGTGTAATATTCCCGTTTCTTTATTGCCAGCGTATATTACACTTTTCACGTCTTTTGAGTTAACAGTGAATTGTAATATTGCAACCTAATACAGTACCGTATATTTTGTACACATAAATTGAGTAAATTTTCAATCATGTGACAAGAAGGGCCTTGTATCAGAGAAAATGTAAAAGGAGGGAAGAAACACAAGGCAAACAATGTCATAGAAAACACAAGCCTGCAATCGCGAACACTCAAACGCATTCACTCGCGCAATAATAACTCAAAAAAAATTGCTTACCGGGTTTTCGAGCGACGACTTAATCTCCTCCCGTTTAATCACCGATGCAATAATTCACAATTTCACAAATTAGCAACATTACACCGAATTTCTGTCACTGTCCAACATTTTTAAATTCCCATGGTTTTTGCCTTTGGGGTCAATCACCAGGAAGTATCACTCCATAATAATAATAATGCAAACCGACGACGACGTGACGATTACCCGCGCGCAAATTTATATCGAAATCCGATTACACCCACACTTTTTCAAGTTTTATCAATTTTTCAGGCAGTATTTCGATCACAATTTCCAGTTACTACACACAAAACACAATTTCTCTTGGTAGAGAAAATACAGGAGTTAAATTTCCACAAGAATTACGAGCACCTCTCGACTGCACAGTCTTCACTGAGCTTCGTCTTCATGGAGATGGCTTGGCCCGTGTGTAGCCTCCCTGAATAGGGTTTATCGATTGTGCTTTGGTTATGAACGAGATACTCATAACACACAATCGGTTTCTCAACTCAACACCCTCTACGAACCAGTTTTCGATTTTTTTATCTGAAAATATTAAATAATCACAAATATTGTCTATCGTTGTACCCTTTGTCAAATTAATGCAAGATATTTTTTTAAAAAATTAGCAAAATCGAATTTTCTACGATGTTAAATGTTGTGACGTAAATGAAAGTTATGTGATCGTCCTAATGGTGCGTGGTTGAGAAACACGTACGGTAATTTAAATGATAATGGAATGTAATGCTTGTGTTTTTAGTCGTCAGATGGCGTACTAACCACCTGCTTCTAATTTGGCTTCTATGATACGAGTCTAAGGTAAAAGTCCATGCTCGAGGCTAAAATATGTGATTTATATTTAAATATTCTGTAAACTAATAACCGTAAATTAAGTGCAATGTATGCAGGGACAGTTAATGCCGTTATAAATAACTTAAACGACATCAAAAGGTCAAAAATCAAGATGCGCCATAAAAGCAAGAACGAAATTCCCGCCATAACAATAATGTCAGTTTTGTTTTTAAATATTTCATCTCCGTCACCAATTTAATAATAATTGTTAACAGTGGTGATCGCGAATTTTAAATTGTCAATTAGTCACACACTACATTTCTCAGCTGATGTGCTAATTGTAAACTTACGTCAGATGATGATTGGAAAATCATTTTTTGAGTCACACTGTATAGTTTAACTTCGTAAAATTGTTATTTTTCTGCTTTAATGTTATTGTAAATATCAATATTGATGAGTATGCATTTATTAATAAAAAGTAATATTTCTTCTTTAACATGAATCATATTCGTGGTATGAAATTGCGTGGTTATTATTTTAGTAATTGGGTAGTAATAAGCAAAAGGTGCGGAAGTATTTGGTTTGGTTAACGTAGTTAGTATTTCATTGCAGCTGATTCGAAAATTTGTGCCTTAAACTAATGAGTAAGGAAAATAACGAACTGGTGTGACGGCTAGTTCCGCCACTATTTATATATGGCAACAATTTTTGAAAGGGCACAGGTCGGCCCAAGGTGATCTGCCTACTTTTGCAGATTGCTGAGGTAGTTTGATCTGCCCACAACAACAATTAAAATCAGAAATAGCAAATTAACTTTTTAACCAAAAATCTCCTAGAAATATTTACATGAGCTTTAACAACATACAAATAATTTTGATAACATAAAATGACATTAACACAGTTGATAGCCAGTTTTGTATGCTGAGTGGGGCCTGTTTTTGTTTATTATTTTCTATTAAATCATAATGAAATATGCATACAGTGCTTTCCATACAGTATAAACAGCAGTACACATTCACATTTCAGTCAGTTGAAAAAGGCCAAAAACAGAAGTGACATTTAGGAGTTATCAATTACATACTGTATAAGGCATTAATTACATTACTGTATTTCTGTCTTAAAAAAGTTATAAGTTATGGGAGCCAAAAAATATCTTATTTGTCAACTAAGCCCTTAAAATATGTCCAAAATTCATCTGTTGTTAGTGAAAATGTTTAGTACTTAAATTTTGTTTGAAAAGTTTCTAAGCTGTATAAAACATTTGATATACAGTACTGTGTAGTTGTGACTATTTAATTATGATTTTAATAAATATTTAACTTGTATTCCATTTAGCCATTTCGATCAATTGGAATCTAACAGAATCATCTTGTGCGTTTGTGTTATGTTAATATGTTGTTCGTAGAACAGTTAAGAAGATCTACCTTAATATTATTTTAACAAGAAATGTCATAGAAATGAATAAACATTATAAGTTTTTACCTGGAACTAAATGATGAATGAAAATCTCCAAAAAGACGAACGAAAGTGCCATCAATTTACCGTTGATGTGTGGAAGCCAAATTGGAAATAAATGCGGGAATTTTGGCGCTTAATTCAAGGCGCTACTTTTGAAAATTTATGCTTGCATAATTGCAGTATCTGTTGAAATACAATTTAAGAGTACAGTAGTTGTTACAGTATTTGGTTTTCATGGTTACGAATTCGTTGAAACAAGTTAGTAGTTTTGCTAACAGATTTCTCTAGTAATTTTTAACGATAGCCGTACAGTTTATTAATTTTATTTAAATTATTTTACTCGTTCTCCAACTTCAAATTTTCCATTTTTACAGCTGTTACTTTCTCCAACTTATCTGCTTTTCTTAATTTACATGCCAATTCATACGGAGGTGCAATCGGTCCTTGAACTGGATCCAGTTGTCTGTATGTCTGAAGTTCTCCAAGCTAAATTTTGAAAATAATTGGTTTGGTATAAAAGCTAGTAAGCTGGTAACATGATTGGTAATCGTTTTTCTATATTTGATTGCTTACATTTAAAGAATATGACATATCCGAATCAAATCCACGAAGATCTCCACAGGCTAAGAATGGAATAATTATTTGATTCGGACCTTCCAACTCATTCTCCAGATTTTCTTAAATAAACACAAATTCATAAACTGTCAGCAATCGTTCTCGTTTTCTAAGGAAAGCAATTTCAACTTAAAATTACCTGCAGTTGGATCAAGAAGCGGATTTATCATAGTTGGTTTGAAGCCTGGAGGTGGAGAATAATGTTGGCAAACAACAAACGATTCTAAAGCACATTAAAAAGCAATAACATTTACTTTTTTTCACGATTACAAGTGAAATAATTGCATTACCAATACTGGATACGCGACTACTACGTGGCTTTGCCATGGTGACATTTGGGAAAAACATTTTCAGTTGTGAATAGATTAAATTGGAATCTTTCCCTCTGAATATCTGCAAGTGCATGTAAATTCCCGTAAATATAAAATCAGTGTCTTGGAGAAAATAATAATCGGTTATACCTTAGCAATAAAACATCCACCTTCTTTGAGGACATGGGTAGTGATATTAACTGCCTAAAATATCAGAAATTAAAGCTTATTTGTTATTCTTCATAAAGATAACTACTTACAGAGAGTAATAACTGTGACTGAATGTATTCGTCGATATCGTGAAGCCCTGTAACTGTAATTATAATGGTATTTTACAGTAGTTCGTTTATCAAAATGATTACAAATGTTTTCTTACTAACCATCTGGAGCTCCATCACAAACGACCAAATCGGCTTTTTCTCCATGCAAATGATCAATAATCTGATGGGCAGTTGATGTCTTTAAATTTAATAAAATAAGGAATTATGAAGCAACTACGTAGCACACGTTAATTTCGGTTTCAAATTATGTAACAAAAAACAAATTGAGCTCGAGTTATCGTTAAAAATGAATTGAATTATACTTTGGTAATATCTCCTTGAATGTGAGTAACTCCAGGAATGGGTGCCATGGCTTGCAAATCAACAGCAACAATTAGTGGATCGGGCAGACCCTCGGCAAGACTTGGTCTTTAAAATTAACATTTTTAAGTAATACAGTAATAGAAACAATGCACGTCTAGTTTTCTGGAGGTTTATATTAAGAGAATTTACAACATACGACAAGTAGAAAAAGCTGTCCAAAGTGACAATTAGACAAATAAAAAGTAACCACTCAAAAACACGCATCAACTGCTTTACCAGTCAAGTTTTAAATTCAAGCGTTTTCGCTTTCAGTTTTAATTTACAGACTTCGAATGTTTCATGACATTGAAATGCTGCTAATTACTCTATTTTAAATTCAACCGGCGCTGCTTTCAAATATAAAAATGGCTACGTTTTATCTGTTGTTACTTGACATATCTTTAATTACTTGGCAACTTTCGTAAACCCATAACAGATAATGGTAAATATTGCTGTTTAAATTATCCAAATGTTACTATAACCAGCAAACTGAACGTCATTTGTATACGGTACAATTAATGAAATGTCTCACTTGAGCCTTTGAGCTAAAACTTGACTCCAACTTCCAGGAGCAGCGCATAAATCCACAGCTCTTTTTACACCTACATGGAGAAAATCCACTTAAGAATGCCATCAATACTCTACCAATAACACTAATACCCTTAAATATATCGAATTCGTCATTTATTTGAAGCAATTTAAAAGCACTCCTTGCTCTCCAGCCTTCTTCTTTGGCCAATCTGTAATACACATCTCGCTTGTCTTTTGAAGATTTTCCCATGTCTAGCAAAGATTTAAATTCCCAACAAAATATCCAAACCCATATAATTAATTATTCCATAAAACATCATAATAATTATTACCTTATTTATTTTTTTGCCTTTTCAAATAGCCAATTTATACCAAAACGTGATAAATTCATAACAACAGCAGACGAACTGCAGATATTTTTTCCGTAACCGTAAAACTTCTGTTTACGTATTGAATGTACGTTGGCGTTAAGGATACGTAACTGATAGCCAATCAACGTAAAGAATTTAAACGTGACAACGTATTATTTTTCAAAACGTAAACTTTCAAAATTCGACGTTCTAAAGTAAATTTACTAAAGAATAATAAATATATCGATTTGTATATTATGCTGATTAAACATAATTAAAACATTACAACCTTTTCCACAAATGTAATTGGTTTTATAAGATAATAATATGAGTAAGTATTTCAACAAGTCAGGATGGCCGAGTGGTCTAAGGCGCCAGATTTAAGCTCTGGTTCTCAAACGAGAGCGTGGGTTCGAACCCCACTCCTGACAATTTTTTTTCATATTTAACTTTATTAGGAGATGGCTTATTTTTACCAAAAATCAAATTTTTTTGTCATTCTGCAATCAAAATTCAGAAAAAAATGTTTCACCTATTAAAATTACGATTTTTATGAAATTCCTATTTGAATCCTCACTTGTTTTCAACGGTTGACAAATTAAAATGCGACTTTCGCTTTTTATCACATTTACCTGTCTGCAGGTTAATCAACGTTCTGAAAAGTTAAAAATAACTACTTATTACGCGAAATAAAACGACAAAAATATGTAAAGAGTGTTGCAATTTTAAAAAAAAATTCACAAATACAAATCATTTCGACAACATCATATCAAGCTTATTATGTAAAACATGAACGGAAAAAAATATGTACAGTCTCATAATTATAAAAGTCATCGTAAGAAATACGCAAATATTAATCATTATTCGGGTTACCCATCATCATTTTCCCCCAGAAAACACTGAAAAGAAATCCTAATTCATTGTATATTTTCTATAAAAAAAATTGCAAGAAAAAATGCAAACAAAAAAAAACAAAAATGAAAAATTCCCCACTATAAAATCAAACAATTATTTTACACAATTTAAATTGACGAGAAAATCTTTTTTCTCAGAGCAAATTCCTAAAGCGAATTTACAACTAAATAATTATTCTTGAATTCCATAGAAAAAAAAACAAAGGCGATTTAAGCTTATACAATTTCACAAAATAAGAATTTCTTTGGACCAATTGTGTACCGTACCCGATGTTAGACAGATAAATTCACTGTAATAATAAAACTTATAAGATAAGAAAAAGTAAGACGAAAAAAAAAAAACATTTTTCTTGAGGAGAATCACACACCCTCAACGTTGTTGGTCAAAACTCAAAACATAACAATAATTGTACTTTTTAAATAACAAAAAAAAAAATTAGACGTTTTAAAAATGTGTTTACGCCCATTATAGGTACCAGCCAATAAAACTTTTGAAATTATTTGATAATATTGTTGTGAGATTTCAGTTTCGATATTAGTTTTCACACTGACGTTATCTAACTACATTACAAAATGGTATACTAACACTTTGAACATTTTAAGTTATTACAGAATTATTTTAGTGATAAAACTAAAATTTACAAAAAAAAAAAAAAAAAATGTAAAAACAAAAAATGTCAAAAAGCATTAATTAATTAATTTGAACAACACTGTTTAATCAAGGGCCAAATTTTGTACTTTAAAAACCAAATTTGGTGCTGAATAAGAAGTAATCTTTTGAGCCAAGTGTATTCTGTCATGCAATCAAGTATTTTAAATTTAAAGCTAAATTTAAACATTTATTAAGCATGTCATTAATAACAGAAAAATATTAAAGTCAGGTGTGCTTTGATGGTTCATTTATTTCTATGTATTTTGACTATACTTTGAAAAACCCATGAAAATTATGTGTAATTAAGTTTGCAAAATACAGCAAGTAAACAACACTAACTGAACAAAAAAATAATAGCTTGTAGATTTTACATTTAAAATCAACTGCGGCAGAATTTAAAATTTTATTTTTAAAATTTTGTGTTTTTCATTTATAAATTTCCAATATTTGTATTTCAAGCTCAAATGCGGCTGAATTCAATTTTATCTGTTAATTTTAAATTCAGCCGCAGTTGATTGCATAGCAATTTTTTACTGGTAGTTGTTCTTGCAAACTTGTGACAAGTGACAATTACACAAGTAAAAAAACAGCCATGTAAATCATTAAATTACAATATTCAAATTTCTACATTTTATAAATATTTGTTAAAACTTTAAATTCAGCCGCACTTAATTTGACATGTAATTTTAAAATTTCGAACGATTTTATTTAAATTTCAAATTTGATCAAATTTATTTAAATTTCAAAATCGATCGAATTTATTTAAATTTCAAATTCGAACGATTTTATTTAAATTTCAAATTTACCATAATTGAAATTTTAAATTCATTAATTTCAGCCGCAGTTGATTACATAGCGATTTTTTCCTTGTTCATTTATCCTTGGAAATTGCAGTAGCAAACTTGTGGCAAGTGACAACTAGACAAGTAAACAAATAGCCATGTAAAATTGTAAATTAAATTCTATATTATAATATAATACATACGGCGGCTGAATTTAATGATTTTTAAAAACTTTAAATTCAGCCGCATTCAATTTGACGTGCAATTTAAATGCCTTTATTTAAATTTCAAATTTGATTATATTTTCAATATCACCTTTAGTTTATTCCATGACAATTTTTTACTTGCTAAATAGTTACTTGCTACATATTTTGATACTAACTGAAACTACAGTACTTAATTTACTATAAATGTTGGGGTGAATTAATTTCGGCGTATGAGCAAACAAACTTGCAACAAAAAGAAAAGATGTTTAGTGAAGATAAGAACTTCAAAAACAATTTTTTTTTTAAATCAACAATTTTTTTAATAGGCTGAAAATATTGAAATGCACCATCATTTGGCTTCCAGCACAATATTTAATAATTAAATGAAAAAAAAAATGATTTACCAACTAAAAAAATACAAAAACAAAAAACAGTTTTGTGTTTCGTATATTATTATGTATGTGTGTATTTATTATGTTATTTGATATCGTTAGCGTGGTGGTGATTGATTATTTGGTGATTTTTTTTTCCTTAATGTTAAATTGATTTATTCTTCTGTTGCGTCTCCAGGCGCACCATCTTCTTCCAAGTAAGCGCCATTGGCTTCCCTGAAGTCGGCCACCTTGTAAACGACTGAGCTTGGATCCTCCCAGAATCCTCCGTGTTCCTTCACGGTGAGAATTGCAAAACGATTTCCGTCGAATAAGACGATTCGGCCCTGGTCAATAGCCATGGAAGCGCTGATTGGGTGGTACTTCAAAAACATAGCCAAAGTGTCAACGATTGACCTTTTCTCCCATCGAGCCAAATTGTGGTGGACAGTTCGGCCTTTAATGAAGATACAAGTTGACCAGTCGTTGTCGTGGTCAACGATGGCGTCAATCTGGGGTGTCAAGTCGGTCATCAAGCCACGACAGTTGTGCTTCAAAGCGTCTCCCAATGCGGTTTCAGACACTTTCTTGGCTCGATGACTGTTCACTTCAGTATAAACGAATGAAAGACCATCTAAAATAAAAATTAAAAAATTAATTAATAAAATTTCCCTATAAATATAGTCAGAACTGACAACAGTAACAGTAAGTTTATACAGTAGCTTAAATATCAACGTAAGTCATTCCCATTAACGTATTTTGTTTCCTGTGATTCATTAAAAATTTATTACAAAAAAAAAATAAAATTTAACAAGGCAACTCAAAGCTATTATGCAAATCTTAAGCCATTTAAAATGCCATTTCCAGTCTAGTTCTTATTATAGACCAATTTTTTTTATGTTTTTAATTGCAATCGTAAATAAATCTTCTTAATGCGTTTAAATTTTTCGTGAAATTAGGTACAAGATGATGTTTACATAAGACGTTGTTTTTTTGTTTTTTCTTTGATTTAACTTTGAAGAATTACACTGTACACTTGCAAACAAAATAACAGGTAACCTAATTCATGCATCATAAAGACTGAATGCATTCAAGTTTCAGCAAATTAACTCCTTCACATTTGCATGTGTCTACCAAGTATTTTTTGGGATGCTAAATAAACACGAAAAATTTGTCGTGTTGGCACCATTTTTTTTCTAGTTTTGTTTTTATAAAGCCACAAAAATATGCTGATTGATTAAACATAATGATAATAACAAGTTTAAAGAAAATATCACACAAGTATTGCCATTTACCACACACTCGTTTTGTACATAATACAAACAAACCGGTATTTATCAGTACATTAATATTAATTTTAATATTTACTATACATTAGTCGCTTAAATTCGCTATTGCAAATGCCAAATTCAAAAATGTTTACGCAATTAACGTCATAATTAGGACTGACAATTTCAAGTATGGTAATTTTCCGAAAATCTGACCCTATTTGTCATTTCCGGGACTAGTTTCAATTTGAAAATGTGACGCTGTGCTTTTTTATCAAACAAAAATGATTTTTTTAATTGAGTCATGATGGTCAATCAAGCATGCCAGATGATTTTCTAAATTTAGCATTGTTTATTTTTAAAGTATCAATGAAGAAAGTGCCATAAAAGAAATGGGACTAAATCTCAACAGTTCCAATGACATTTTGTCTCGTTTATTTTTTTAACCATACGAAAAAAATTGTAGTGCCAAAAAAAAGAAATGATACTAAAACTTATCAGTTTGAATGGCTTTTTGTCCCATTCTTTTTATTCTCGGATATTAGGAGGTTAATTTTAGTAACATTTTCAATATAATTAATTACTTATAATCAATTTTACTTATGCCACTTTATGTTTCTCTGAAAAATGCTTATTGCCAAGTGTTGTAATGACTTATTCCTTAGTGTTTAACATAATTAGGGAAAATGAAATGGCAACTCAATACTGTACTTTTAACTTTAAAACCTTTAACAAAATTTTAACTTAGCAACAAGTTGACCAATCAATGGACACTTTACATAGATGAAAATATTCCCCTTCTCAAGCCATGGTCCTCATAAAGGGGATTCTTTGTTATCTTGACCCTTGTCCCCTTTTTCAAAACCTTTATTAAATATATAACTGTTTAGTTTTAACTGGGACATTCAAAGATTCACATTCTCTTGACTTAGATCCTTGTAGTTTTCTTAGTCAAATTTAGAAATTAAATAAGTTGCTGAAAAATTTAAATTCAACTCTTTGATATATAAAAAATTTAGTTAAAACAAATTTCCAGCAATTCCAACTAGTCCTAGGACCAAAGGACCACCTAATCTAGCAGAGTGAGAACCAGAGGTGCAAACGACTTTAAGGTAAGTCACTTTTGGGAAATTGTGAAATTTTAAATTTAGAAATTGTTAAGAATTCATAAAATTTATTATTGGTTAAGAAAAGTTGAAAAATTGTGAAGAAATTAAAGGTAAAATTGAGCAAAATATACTTAAGTTACTTATTAGGCCCTCAATAGTGTATAAAAAGCTAGTAGCATAATAAAATTTAATTAAACTATGTTGCATTTTAATAAATTATAAATAAAATAGTCATTTATGGTGAAAAAAGCTGATTAGTTTAAGAAAAGTTTACAAAATTTACGACGAAATAAATAATGAGACAAATCTCCATAGGATTACATGTAAAACGGTCTCACTTTGCGTAACTTTTGTATGAGACTTTTTGTCATAGGTTAACATTGCCGTTTGTCTCATCAATTAAATTTTCGATGATATTAAAGCAAATGGAAAAAAACTTAAACGTGTCAAAGCAAAATTTGATTAATTTTAAAGATATTTATTAAAAATTTTAAAGATTTAAAATTTACAGTATTTATTTGTTTACAGATATTGGCCAAGTTTCCTGAAGGCAATTCTTCAACTACGTCTTTTAAGATGCTATCTCCAATAGCTGTACTAACATCTATTATGAACCCAAATAAAGTTCCCAGCGAACCTACTCCTGACAGTCGCCCTATTGTGCCTACTGAGACACCTAATGAGACTATTTTCCCGGAGTCAACAACTACTTCGCAATTTCCAAAAACGCCGGGCTTCATCACCATAGATCGAGGCTTATTCTTCAGCCCGTTACAAATATCTACAAATGGTAGAGTGCTATCTCAAATTACTCTAGCAGAAAAAAAATATTTCGGTGTTGTAGCTTGCGTTTTAGCTATGGCCTTATTTACCAGCTAGTCCCACTACCCTTTAGAACCAGAGGACCATCTCTAATTTAGCAGAGTGAGGACCAGAAGTGCAAATGATTAAGTCACTTTAATTAATTTTCAAATTGAAATGATCTTCATCCTGTTGCACTGATCAAATAAAATACCAATAAAAAAACGATTTGTCTCATTTTCTTTACCAAAAAAAAAAAAAAAGGCAATAAAAAACACGAGACTATACGTAATTCGTTTTAATAGCAATTTTTCCCGTTTCTTTCTTGCCATAATAAAAAAACCTATTGAAAACTAACGTGTAAAAGTAAAACTGATTTTGATGATGAGAGCTGACATAACCAGCCAGGGTGCATTGACACCCCTGTCATTTTTCCTTTTTGTCTTCTTTCTTCTTCCTGGGTGCTTCCAATGATTAGCGGATTCTTGTTATGGGCCATCAAGGTCACCACTAGAGGTCATAGAACCACACATGGGCGGCCTTTGAACTCAATCACATTCCACACTTGACTTTTTTTTTTCATCAATGCATCAGTAGGCGAACTAAACTTACTACTGAATGATTACACCAATATTTCTTTTTAAACACAAAGAAACTTATCTCAATCCCACTCATTCAATATTATTAAATAAAAAAAGCTGTTGCATCATTTTCCAAAACAGAATCAATACATCATTGCCATAGAATCATATACAGTACATCCTCTTCCTCCTTCATTAAATGAAAGATCATAGGAAATAGGAAGAGTCTCACACATTTTTTTTTAGTACTGTATCTTTAAAAAGAGTTATTTTCATCACATTACACAACTGACTGAATAATACGGTTGAATAAAAGAAACAATCGGTGATTATTTGCGTTTAACTCCACAAAAACCACACAGAGAAAAGAGAGAGAAAAAAAACTCATTACTGACAATGATTGGGGTCATCATTGGTGCTGAATATTTTAAACCACCTGCAGTGTTAAACAATAAAAAAGTTAAAAACTAAATGTGGACTTTTGCAATCTCTTTTTTTTATTATTATTTATCGTGACTTGGGTTTATAATAAGCAATGATGTTCATTGTGTCAATTGCATATTATACTAAACATCGATTAGACCACAAATGAGTTACAATTATCTCGAGTGCTATACACGATATTTCCGGTCTAACAAAAAGGTTACAAAAAACAGGAAATGAAAAGCGACTCGTTTGTATTTTATCGCCCACAACAATATCAGAAAGAAAACAATGGTAACGAATAACATCGATTGCCCAACATTAACACGTCGGAGAAACATCTAAAATGCTGATTTAAAATTTTTAGTTTTCAATGCTACTTCATGAACAATTATTGACTTTTAAAATGCACTGTAATGTGTATTTTGCAAATAAATACCGTAATTAGTGTAAATAAAGTAGCTGGCAAATATTTAAAAAAAAAAATACAAATATGTTTCCTATTTTTTATAGAGAACTGTCATAATGTACCATGAAATCACATTTAGCTGCCATGGTTACATGAAAAATTAAAATCATATTTAATCAGCAGCAATTTAGTAACCATGGCAACAGCTGTTCAATGATTGTATATGTAATGGTGTTACTTTAAAAAAATGATGTTAATTTGAAATTGAAAATTGATTTTTTTTTGTATTTTACGGGTTTCACAAATTTATTAAGTCACGTGATTCACATTTTACTATACTGTAAATAAAAGTGAATTAAATAAATATGGCAATCAATTTGATATGTTCCGCCAATTTTTTTTCTATTTAGTTATTTTGTTAACAAGATGTTTGATTTTCAAATTAGACACGTAAAACCTATATTTTAAACACTAAAAAAAAAACTTTATTTGCTGAGCTGTACCAGTCAATATGTAGTCAAAATAAACTGATTTTTAGTTAAAATTTAACACGACTTACTGTCATATTGCCACTACTAAAACAAACCGATACAAGAAGTGTATGATTTTACAAAATAATCTTTAAAAACATCACAAAGGATATTCTTCCGTTAAAAGTTTACTTAAACCCACTCAATGCTAAATTCCCAATAGCCAATGATAGTAAAAGTGCACTTTAGGTCGCAAACGTATGTTTTTCTAACAAAACTATTTACGACTACCGTATAACCCAAAAGTTATTGAAGTTCAACGGCCAAGAACCATGATACTTGCACTTTCATTTTAAAAAAGCAATTTTCAAAAATGCTAAGTGCAATATTTTCCCCTATTATAAAATGCCCCGTGTTTACAAGCAACTCTTGGTATGTTTGCTTTTTCCACCTAAAAAAAAAAAGGTGGTCAATTTTTCAAAGCGTATCCGGCTTTCACTGTCCATCAAAATGTCAAAAGGCCCCTCGCCTTCTTCAACCCCCAGGCCCCCCCTTTTTTTCGTCTTTTTTTAACCATCTTTGTTGTTTACATATTAAACGACAGAGCACTAATGATAATTCGGAGTGATTTTAAAATCTTTAATATATGTGTGTGTGGCCATAGTCATCACTTCCCTGTATAACTTTACTAAAACTCTTGTTAAAAAAAACATCAACAAGGACGTAAAGCAATGAACTATAAAAAGCAGTCATTACATTGCATAATGTTATTGCTCGGTAATAAAAAAAAATGGCATCTAACAAGGTAAAATGATGAGTTGGGCGGAGCTGAATCGATGAACGAAATTGTATAATGAAGTTTTTCCTAGTTTTCTTAAATCATAATAACTACTTTTTGATGCAAAACGTCAAATTGCTTTTTTCAATAAGAAACAAGTTTGTTTTCTATACGGTAATTCTTATTTACAGCAATGATTTTTCAATTTGTGGTTTATGGAATTTTTTATATTAATATTTTCAAATAAAAAAAAAGACTGATAGAAGATGTTAATTGAAAAACTTCAGTATAAGTCGGGCAAATATTGCAAAATCATAATTTTGTTTAAATTTAGCAAAGAAAAATATACTATAATCTGTCTGAAATTATTAAGTTCCTATAAGTTGAAAAAACATACAACATACAAGCCTATGATAAAAATGTTGCAAAAACTGAATTTATACTAAGAACTAACGATATTTTTTTAAATTGGACTAAAAGTTGTTTAAATGTTACAAAAGCACCAGTAAAAGTAGTTTATATTTTATAATAGTATAAATTTTGTCCAAACTTAGATAACATATTGAACTTTTACTAGCTTTTGCAAAAATGCACTAAAAGTTGTGTAAATGCTACAAAAGCACCAATAAAAATAGTTTTAATTAAGTAAAACTTGCACTAAACGTTGTGTAGTTTTGCCAAAACTGTTCTAAAATTTGTCTAAACTTGGCAAAAGATGTTATACTTTGTCTAATTGTTGCAAAAATGCACTAAAAGTTGTGTAAATGCTACAAAAGCACCAATAAAAATAGTTTTAATTAAGTAAAACTTGCACTAAACGTTGTGTAGATTTGCCAAAACTGTTCTAAAATTTGTCTAAACTTGGCAAAAGATGTTATACTTTGTCTAATTGTTGCAAAAATGTACTAAAAGTTGTGTAAATGCTACAAAAAAGACAACAAAAATAGTTTTGATTTGGTAAAACTTGCACTAAACGTTGTGTAATTTTGCCAAAATGTTCTAAAATTTGCCCAAACTTGTATCAATATTTATAAAACATTAAAAATAATTGTCTATATTTATGAAAAGATATAGTACAAGTTGTCTAATGTTGCAAAAACACACAAAAAGTTGCTAAAAAAAGCATATAAATTGCAATACATATTTTTATAAAATTTAAAAAAGTTTCTGGTCAATTTAAAAAAAAACACAGGAGACTAATTACACAGTAAATTTGTATAATATTTGTTTTATACCTAGTTTATCTACTTTTTATCTTAAATAAATAATGTGTGGTTCTTCAATTATAACAATTTGAGAAACACCTCCTACAAATAATTGTATCTTGAATATTATTTCTGTTTAAATTTATTAAAAATGCCATAAGCATAATCGTGACCGAGCATCATTTTGCTATTCATCATTCCCATCGTCAATTATAATATTTCATGAAATTCGCAAACAAATGATAACATTATTTTGGTAATACTTGTACTTGTATGGTGCAGTACCGGTTAAATTAAAAAAAAAAAACTCTAACGTATAATTGCGTACAATAAGGTTAAAGTAATTGAATAATATTTCAACGTCATCGCCACAAGAGATTCCCATTTATCAATACTCAATACACGTATCTTACAATGCTGTCTACAATTATATAATTTCTATACACAGCTCTATCAATCCATCTCTTTCGCCACTTAATAAAGGTTATTGCCCCTTTAAACCCCTTACAGAACTTCCAAACTAAACTTTAATTTAAAACTTTTAATTCTCAAAGGTGCTAAACGCAATCATGTTGCTTGTTGGTTTCAAATTAACGCTTAAACAATAAAAAACAACCCCTAAAAAATAAACTTAATTTTAATTTTTCTTAATGAAAATGTACTGTAGCTTAAATTATTTATTATACAGATTATCACTTTGTACTTTCAGTTTTCTTTTAATCGTGAAATGCGATTTATGAATGTATCGCTTTTATTTTCATTAACATTTAACATTTTAATGTGCAATTTCAACATTGATGTACAAAGTGAGTTTACTCTTGACACATAGCTGTTAAATTTAACAACTGGTTGGTCAAATGTGATCGTGAAGGGTCAATGACTTTACTTAAATAAAATGAGTACTGTATTTGAAAATTCAAATTCATCTATTTAAGGTAGTACCGGTACCTCTTTAAGTTTGTTAAGTTGTTTATATTTTGTTATGCTTACAACGTCAAAAATTAAAAATTATTACTTGCCAACCAAATAACATATTAAATAGCTTGAAAAATTTGTTACATGACATAAATTACAAACGGTAAAGCTGCTTACTCGATTAAAATTCAGATTTTAACACAAATTCAAATATCAATAACTTCATAAGTTAACCATGTAACTACATAATACAGAAATATTAATTAGGAAATGAGACAAATTATAATTTAAGCCTATAAAATTTAGTCTCAATAAATAAACAAAACAAATTTTCATTGAAACGAAAGAAACGGGAAAAATCTTCATTGAAATTTATGCATTTTCTTCTCGTTTCTTTTTTAAAAATTTTATATCGTGTGATAAATTTGGGACTGTATAACAAAAGAATTCATTTTAGCTAATTAGCTGTTGTATTATTTTGTTTACAACGTGTTTAGCATTTTCATAGCTTATTTTTTATATAAAAAATCAAATGAGACCAAAAAAATAACACAAGAACTGGCACAAGCGTCGCAATTACATTTTAATTTTGACGTTGAAGAATTTCTTAACAGAGTTGTCAGACCGAAACCGTCTTTACCTATAAAACATTTTATTTTTCCCAGAGTGTGAACGAAACAAAGTACTTTGGGAAAAGAAACAAAATTTTGTAGCTGAGAAAAATGCAGAGAAAAAAAAATTCATTGTCATTTACAAAATGGGAGTTTGCACTTTGCAGACGGTCAAGGAAATATGCAAAAACTAGGAAGTTGACCACCTTGAAACTGTTGCAATGTTAAATTTAAAAAGGCAAAAACCTAATTTAGCCCACAAAAATTTACAATCATTTAAATCAATCGAATATTGAGGTTAAAGCAGTTTGAAAAATCATATTTTCCATGAGAACCCTTTCACTTTTTCTGCATTTTAATTTGAAAATTGCTGTCAAAAAGGCGTTATTAACTTTTATTTTGCCCTGACTATGACCCAAATTAGCATTAAGTAAACCCTGCCCTTTCTAGTCACTTAACCCACACTGTAAAAATAAAATAACGGGTGATACTTGTTGGTAAAACAACAGCGAGACAAATAGCAATGGTAATCAATACGATTTATTCCCGTTTCTTTTTTTTCACGCACATATTTTGCGTTCACCCTGCATTTCACGTGAGAAATTACCGCTGCACGACTTTAGTAATTAAAATTTATCATATCTTTATCGTTGATCTTAATTAAAAGTGATCAAACGTGATTAGCCTCACCTTTAATGATGACGACACCGTCGCCAGAAGGATGCACGGTGACTGCATCGACTGATGTCCTGGCTGGGAAACCCTGGAATTTCTCGTTGATGAAATAGACGGTGGGAATGTTGAAAATGTTGGCAAAGTCCAGCTGAGTGTACTCAAGGATTTTATCCCCAGTGAAAAGCAGGTATCGCCAATCCCTTTCGCCGTTTCTCGTCTGCCACACGGCGGCTGCTGCTTCAATTTTTGGTTTTCTCACGGCCGGTGGAGTGCTTGGTGTTGGTAAATCAGCCAACCACATTCCAGCTCCATCGCCGCCATCCTTTAAACATAATAAAAAAAAAATTAATTCATACATCAAAATATATTGTACATAAATTATTTCTAAGAAGCAAAATTTTGATGACTAAATAAACTTCTTGTTTTTTATTATTATAATTGGCCGGTAACAATGACTTTGTAAAAGTCGTTTTATAATGTCATTAAGAATTTCTTTTAATATAAAAAAAATAACTGCAACTAGTTTTGAAATTGGTTTACAAGTTTCCACGTAGTGTGACCACACCCAAACAATGTATCCGGCTACTTAAAATAACGTTGAGGAATTTATACAAGATAATTTAAAGTAGCACGTTTGACAAAACAACAATCTGACGAAATAATTATGCTATGAGCACTTTTGTCATGTCAAAAATACAAAAATGCATACTTGAAAAATATTCAATAATATTAGATCATTTTTTAATAAACTGTAAGATTATATGGGCATGTCAATCAACTATCAATAAGTTATAGCATCAAAAGCTATTCAGGATGATCCGGTTACTATGGCAACTCAAATTAATGTGCTTAAATATTGAGTTTCAGAATGATTTCAGACATTCCTAACTTAATTTTTAGTTGCTATGGTAAATAACCTCTAATTTTTAAATAGAATTTGAAAAATAAAATTTTTTGTTGAATTTTAATACTCAATTGTCAAAATGTAGTGAAATGGAAAATTAAATTAAAACAATATCGTTATTGTTATCATGTAAATTACCTCTAATTTAAAATTTGAATTTTTGTGTATTATGTTTTGTACTTTTTTAAAAATAATTAGAAGACAATTTTTTACAGCAATTTGTGCATTGTTGTTTATTAATTTTTGAAAAATGAAAAATTGACTTTTTTTGAAAGAAAATAAAATCCAAAGACAAAGTTTTTAATATCTGACAAGCAAAAAAGTGACTAATTACAATTAAAACTGGCAAATTAAATTAAAACAATATTGTTCTTGATACAATGCAAACTACCACTAATTTAAAATTTGATTTTTTAAAAATAAAAAGTTGATTTTCTTATTTGCAAGAAAATAAAATCCAAAGACAAAATTTGAATTATTGCGGAATATTTTTTGTATTTTTAAAAAAAATTAATAAAGACAGTTTTTGACAGCAATTGCTAATGTATTATTGTCGATTAAGTTTTTTGAAATGAAAAATTGATTTTTTTCTTTACAAGAAAATAAAATTCAAAGACAAAATCTTTCATGTGCATTAATGTCGATTAATTTTTTAAAAATAAAAAGTTGATTTTCTTATTTGCAATAAAATAAAATCCAAAGACAAAATTTGAATTTTTGAAGAATATTTTTTGTATTTTGTTAAAAAATTAATAAAGACAGTTTTTGACAACAATTACTTGTGCATTATTATCGATTAACTTTTTAAAAATAAAAAATTGATCTTTTTCTAAGAAAAGGAAATTCAAAAACAAAGTCGTTCACATATGAGAATCTAAAAAGTGACACACTTTTTTTCTAGTCTGACAATCGAAATTTGAAATAAAAAAAAATCTCCAAATTCGTCTTAAAATGGCATTCTTTTCATCGATTCCAAAATAAAAGTGTCCCCACCCAAAATACCCACTCGTCGAGCAGCACTGAATTGGACATGCTAAGTTGATTTCACCATCAAATGCCAGACTCTCCCAAATACATGTTGATGAAAAAGAGATATACCCCGAAAATTTTATAACTCCAACAACAAAAAAAACCAAATAAAAAAAGAAAGAAAAAAAAAACTATACAATGTTTAACGGGTAAAACACGGAAAAGTATACATTTTCAAGTCACGTTTTTCTAACGTTTCAACCCATTTACAAATTGCTTAACCATTGCATTTCCCGCAGTTCATGCACGTCCGTTTTTGCAAAAATATTTGATAAAAATAAAACTATAAATTTAAAGCACTATTATTGAAATTCCGTTTTCAATTTACATCAACTCAACCGTATACCACACACATTATTATGTAAAATTTCAATTTGATGACACAAGAAAATGTTTCAAGTTAAACAATACCCAGATGACATATTTCGATTATCACGAACGAATTGCCATAAAAGTCTAATAAATTTGTAATAAAAAAAGCATGACGATTTCCTATTTAATTTTATAATATTTTTTTTATTTTTTAGAATTTTTCTATTGAGCATCATTTTTCTGGATTCTTAAAGTTCATATAATTCGCTTTACACTTTTACTCTTCTTGAGTTTTTAGTACAAGTTAAGAAAGAAAATAGCCAATAGTTTTCTCCATAATAATAATTTTAATAAAAAGACTATCAAGATATGACCCACTTTACTTGGGAATACTCATCGTGCTCGTACCAATTTCTTTTTTTTTATTATAATATATATGCACTATTATTTTCTCGCACAGCTCTTCCTTGTTTAAATTATTTTTTTTAAAGAAAAAGATTAAAATAAGTTAAGTTGCAAGATAAACATTGTATCTTCTTCTTACTATGTCATTAAATTTCATAGTAACATTATCACGCTTCTTAAAATGAAAAAAAAATACAATAATGAAACACGCAATTAATTTTAAAACAATAGCTAACATTCAAATCAATATTTTCCAAATATTTAAACTTTAAAATTTATTACCCAATTTTAACCTATAAAATATTTGATTAAAATTAAAAATAATAATAAAAAAAACGGTTAACTTCTAGGAAGGAAGCAATTTTAATTTTTTAGTGTAACAGCAAGTTATTCAATATTTAACAGCATAATTCATTATTTTATTATTTTACTTCCTTGTTTTCAAACGAGTTCTGGTAAAATCGCTTTTTAACGTTTAAACCACCAAAAGTTGATTAATGGTCCAGAAATGTGGTTTTAATTAATTTTTTTTTTAAAAATAAATTCCGCATATTTGATACCTGTAAAATATTTAACTAAAAATGGAATTTATTATATTTCATCGGTTTAAATAAAAATTTGTCTCGATTATTTATTGTTGTAAAAGAAACGAGACTGAGTTACATTGATTTCAATGCAGATTTGTCTCGTTTATTTATTTTTGTGAAGAAAAGACTAAAATTCATTAGTTTTAATAGAAATTTCTCTTGTTTCGTTGTTGTTTTTGAAATAACAAAACTAAATTACATTAGTTTCAATGTAGATCTTTCTGGTTTTTTCATTGCTTTTAAAAAAACGAGACTAAATTGCATTGGTTTCAATAGCGAATTGTCTCGTTTATTTATTTTTGTAAAGTAAACGAGACTAAATTTCATTGATTTTAATAATACCTCTTGTTTCATTGATGTTTTCAACACAACAAAACTAAATTGCATTGGTTTCAAAGCAGATCTCTCATTTTTTCATTGCTCTTAAAGAAACGAGACTGAATAACATTGGTTTCAATGCAAATTTGTCTCGTTTATTTATTTTTGTAAAGAAAATGAGACTAAATTTCATTAGTTTTAATAGAAATTTCTCTTGTTTCTTTGTTTTTAATATAAAAAAACTAAATTACTTTGATTGCAATGCAAATTCTTCTCGTATTTCAATTATTTTTAAAGAAATGAGACTGAATTATATTGGTTTCAATACCAATTTGTCTCGTCCTTTAACTGATCGCATTAAAGAACCGTGAGATTTTCAATTTTAAAATTTATTTAAACTATAATTCGTGTTATTTAAAATAATTCAAAAAAAAAATTTAATTTCATCAATTTAAAATTTTTTTTTTTTTAATATATAGAAAGTTCTTATAATAAAGAAGAAAGTTTTTAACGATTTTAGTATCAGTTACTAATTCATCTAAGTATAAAATGAGTGCAACGAAGCGCAAAGTAAACACAATAATAAAATTTAAAAAATGCATGAATTTTTACTAAACCTAATAATAAAAAAAAGTAAACCAAGCATCTAAATTTGTGAAGTATGTCTCAGCTCGGATGATTTACCTATTTCGAAATAGCAAATTATAATGTTTTAGTTTCAGTTGATTTTTGGAGCAGCATGACAATATAACTCAGTAATTTCTACCCAACAGTACAGTAGTGTAGTGTGTGTTATGTTTTTTAATTAGATCAGAAAATCACGTTTAAGATAGAAGAAGAATAACAATAATAAAAAAAAGTGGCCCACTTGGTTTATTCATCCACGTCTTCTTCATACCCCTCTCCCCCCCCCCCCTCACCCCTTCAACCCATTCCTCACTTAACCTCTTGGAAACACATACCAGTATACCATTTTTCACAAATCAATTTTTTTTATTTAAACTAAAAAACTTTTTTAAATGAGGACAAGGTAGTCGATCTGAAAATATTCAACAGCGCACAATTTCATGTAAACATACAGTAATTCATGCAAAAACTGTTTTTTTTTATTTTTAATTTTCTAATTTGGTAGATTTTTAATTGCAAGGTCAAATTAAAAATTTCATTAAGTTCATTTATTCCAGATTAGTTATGGTAAGTTCTAAATAAAAAAAGTCACGATTTTGTTATTTAATTTCGCAATAAAACTGTGAATGAGTTTACAGCACAAAATGGCTTGCCATAAAGTATATTAAAAATCAGAATGATGACCATAAGAAAGAACCAAAAAACCACTCCTGAAAACAGTTTTTGTATATTACTCTAACTGGTTCCTTACATCAAAAACATAAAATAATAAATAAAAAAAACAACCATCATTTAAAAGTATGTCAGAATTTTTCTATCCATTTTCACGTGACCTCAACAATATACTGAATGCATTGCCATAGACTGTACACTAACTTGAATAAAAACTTATAAAAATGCTGATAAATTACAGTTACATTGGTAAACAAAATTTGCAAAATAATCTGCTGATTTCCTCAATAAAAAACATCTTTTAAACAAAGAAAAGTAGCATTCAAAATAGTAAAAATTGCATCTAAGAAAACATACCGGGTGATTTGATAAATTAAAGCAGTTTTTTTACAACACTAATAAAGAAACAAGAATAAATCGCATTAATTTCAATTAGAATATTTCCCGTTTCTTTCTCACCAAATAAAAACTTCCATTTGAAAAAATCACCTTGTAATCAAAATAATTAAATGTTTTGACAATGCAAATCAATATTAACTAAGCCTTCATCAAACTTTAAATACGTGTTAAAAATATGCAAATGTTTCTTGATAATTTATGCAGCAAAAATCAGACATAGCAAAAATAATTTTAACTTAAGACGTTGAATTCACCTTTTGGTAAGATTGGCCTTGTCAATAAAGATTTATTTAATTTCTGACACTCTTAAATGTTATTAGTAAATACATCACTCCCTGTTCAAATGTTATAAATATTAATCACTAATGTATAACTAAACAGATGTGCTGATAAGTTAAATTTAAAACTTAAAAGCACTATTATTTTAAAGGTTATCTATTTGCTAATTTACCAAGTTATAATTATGTCCTTAAGGTTTACTAGGCAACTATAGTAAGTTAACACTAGTTTAGTTTACCATTTAAAATGTAAGGAAAAACCTGGTTATTAATCTTCGTTCAAAGTGTGCAAAAACTGCCAGAAATGTAAAACACTAAAATGTAATTAAAAATGCGTGGGAGAGAATCTGAACATATACAATATATGATAAAAGTATAACTGTATAAAGTTGTAAAACAGGTGGGCGAGTAAAAACACACACATTTTTTTATATATTTAAGTTATAACTTATACCCTACACGTTCATAACCTACATAATTAGATCAGCTTTAAATTATGATTAAAAACTGTAAAACAAGTCATGGAAGCCATGGTAAATATAATAATCGTAACAGGAAACACAGTAGTAAAAGCCAGAAAGCTAAAATGGACATAAGAAAAAAGATAACCGTTTCGACACCTGATGTTATTTAGGCCATGCAATTGGTCGGCTTCAAATCGACCAAACACTTTTGGGCATCACAAGTTCATCAGGTTTTTAACCGATTGTTTCAACATTTTAATGGCCAATCTAAACCGAGACTGGTGAACATAAATAAATGAATATAAATTTTTTTTTGTTGTTGTTGAAGGTGATTATAAGCTTAGGTAGGTCGTGCATGGTTGACCCAAATTTAAACGCAATGTTTTTTTATTATTATTATTTAAGTTTTTAGATTTTAACTTAACCGTCTTATTTTATACGCAATTTTTTATTTCTGGTGATAATGATGATTTATATAAGTTTTATCAAAATTACACAATAAAATAATGTGCAATTTTACATACAAAAAAATACAAAGAAAATCCTGCATGTTAAATTTTTTCAAATTTAATTAATGTTTCGTCTCCATTTCTTAATAATAATAGACAAGAATTACAAAAGAATTTCTCAAATTATAAACTCAATTTCTAATAATAATAATAAAATAATTTCATATTAAACTGATATTTAGTGTAAAATTAAGATGATTTCTCACATTTTTCTCACAATTTAATGATTTAATTTTAAACAATTTTTAAAGTTCACTGTTTGAAAACAAATAAATTTGTCGCGTTTTATCCTTTTAACAAATTTGACACATTTTTTGATAAATGATTTTTTTAAATCTCCAAACGTGTTTTGTTTTAGTTTTAACATACATGAACAATAAAATTTGCAGAAGTAATTTACGAGCCGCAATCTTGTTAACTTAAATTTCAAGTTTGAACTACATAGTAATTTTGCACAGCAGAAAATCATGCAATTTACACAATACCAGTCAAATATTCGCAGAAAAAAATTAAATCTACTGTTAAGTTAAACTTGTTTGCTGATAAACCCATAATAAAAATATCAAGAACAAAAAAATATTAAACCGCAATTTAAAATTTGACCCCAATTGATCACCATTAAATGGTTGTAATTAAAAAACAAAAAAAAATTAATAAAAAAAAAAGTTCCAAAATGAAAATCAAGCTCAGTCTAGCCTGACACCTTTCAAAATTCCAACCCAATCTTCAACAACAAAATAATAAGAAAAAAATCATTTTCTTAATTTTTTCTTAAAAATAAAATTCATAAAAAATTGTCTGCTTTTAAAGTTAAAGCGTTAAAAGTAAAATTTTGTTAATAAATAATTAAAATGCACCTAGACCTGATAAATTAATTATTAATTTTTTTTTTTGCAAGTCATTAATTAAATTTCTTTCTCGATGACTTAATTAGTGAAATGATAGCTTAATTTTCAGCCTTACCTCACTATAAAAGTTATCCACATTAGAGGACTGTGACTCTGAGGTTGAAACCGTTTTGTTGACCTGTTGTGGGACCCTGACAACCGGTCCAACTCGGACACTTTTGTTTTCCTGAGCCTGTGTTAAGTCATTTGCAAGGCAGAGCAGAACCGCCACCACCAAATTCGTAATTGAGATACCCATGATTTTTCAAACAAAAATAAAATTTAAATATAAAAAAATATTCTTTCACGAAAATTTCCACCACGACACTGGTTCCCTTTAGTAAATAATTGAGCTGCAGCAACTTTGCTTTTCTTTTTCTTTCTAAGATTTGCTTCTTCACTCAGCGACTGTCTGGCTGAAGAATGATGAAGTAACTGGATGATCGAGGTATAAAGTTAAGTAAACGCGGAAGAAGTTTTCTTGTTCTTCAAAAAAAAAAAAAAAATCTCTTTCTTGTTACTCTCTGTTAGCAAAATATGGGCAAAAAGTAACAGGATCAGAATGAAAATATGTGACACGCGAATGCTCGCCGTGCTTTTATATAGCGACCAACTGCGATCACGATTGGTCGGTATTAGTTAACGCACCCGATTGCCATTGGCTCTCTACATTGTGCACAGGTGTAGTTGTGATCAAACTTAAAATTGAGGGGGGTGGGGAAAAGAGAGAGAGAGAGAGGTGGGGGACAAGAAAAATATCTTTAACCCCTCATCCTCCCCCTTATGCATATTCTTATAATAGCAATATGCAGCTCGTATGCATTCAAGTTATTTAATAAAAAAAATATCTTTTTTAAAAAAAATTTAACCAATTGCTATTTCCATGTCTTGTTTTCTTTTAATTTTTTAAATTACTCTCATCTAAAATTTAAACAATGGGTATTTCGGATGAAACAAGATAGTTGAAATGCGTAGAAAAAAGAATTGGCATTCAAAAATAATGTATGAAAGACTATGTTGACACTACAGGGTGATATTCGTAATTAGAACACTGATTATTATAGTGCCAATAAAAAAACCGAGAATAAAGCTGATCAGCTAATTAAGAAACGAAACTAAGTCGTATTTGTTTCAATGGTGATATTTCCCGTTTCTTTCTTGCCATTAAAAAAAAACAAGAATTAAATTGATCATCCCACTAAAACAACGAGACTAAATCTTATTTGTTTCAATGGTGATGTTTCCCGTTTCTTTCTTGTAATTAAAAACCAAACTTAAGTTGATCAGCCACTAAAAACACGAGACTAAATATTTTTAATTCGAATGACAATGTTTCTCGTTTCTTTCTAGCCATAAAAAACAACATTAAAGAAACGAGACTAATCTTATTTGCTTCAATGACGACGTTTCTTGTTTTTTTTTTCTTATCATAAAAAAGAGACTAAATCTTATCAGTTGTTATGGCAATATTTCTAGTTTCTTACTTGTCAATAAAAAACCGAGAATAAAGTTGATTAGCCACTAAAGGAACGAGACGAAAACCGATCAGTGTTCATAGTAATTTTTCCCGATTCTTTTTTCGTCATAGGAAAACAGAATAATTTGTTCCTGTGCTTTTTTTCCACAGGAAAATAAAAGTATTCCAATTTAGAGAAACATCCGGTATTTTTATTTCTACATGTACAGTACAGTGCATAAAACATTTAAATTAAGTGTTAAAAAAACTCGGTACAGTAATTATTTTTACAAGTTTTAAATTAAAAGAGTTGGCAGAAATAAAAGAAACACTTCCAAGACATAAAAATAACACACTGGGTACATATTTTCTAATAATTATCAACAAACAACATTTTATTGATATTCTAAGTGGTAAATGACCGTGTGTGTTGTATCAGAATGTGCATATATTATACAAACATTTTTTAACCAAACAAAAAGTTGCATGTTATCATTCACAAACACTTAAAAGTACTATTTCATTACACAAAATAAATCTCACTTCTGTAAATTGTAAAGTTGAATTAATAGCAACAAAATACTAACAAAAAAAAAACTTCTTTGTAATAATTGCAATAGTTACATTTCAAATTCAAAAAAAAAGAAGAAAAAAAAAACAAGTCACATTCTTGGTTAAATCAATTTTAACTAAATGTAATTCGGTCGTGTTTTACCGGTCGCTCAATATGGCACAAACTTATAAAAAAACAACAATAAAAACGGTCAAAACACATTAAAAAAAATTCTATGTATTTGAGTATGGAATCCGGAAATTCGGTCCTCAAACTCTTTGGTTATTTAGATGCAAAGTCAATTACAATTTGACGACTATTTAATGTTTTTTTTTTCAATTAACTTTTAAGCAAATCTCACGCTGCGTTTTTTGTTTTGCTTTCATCCGACACTTGTCCCTACCTTCAAAATTCAAGCTTAAGTTGATACACAACTTCACACTATACATTTCAACATTTTTTTAAAGAGGAGGGGGGAGGGAAAAAGAATTTAACATTTACATGACTTTCAACTTGAGAGCCACTCGTATGTACAAGTATGGTATTAAATATCAAAATATCTTGCATAACACGAAGACAATGTAGCGTAAAAGTGTTTTCTTTAATCCGTTATTTCTCACAATGAGTTTTGTCGTGAACATTGGTTTAGCAATAGACGATTTGCCACGTATACAAAATATCAAAACATCTTTTTTCACACCATCAACGTTTTTTTTCCCTTTTCTTATAAAAAATATTTTTAGTAAGTCAGAAAAAACAGAAATTTACATTTTTTTGTAGTTAAATTATGAGAAAACCATGGTAATTTTTCAAATGGATGATTTATGTGAGCAAATCATTTGCCAAAATTATTTCAAATGTTAACCAGTTTATACAAACAAGTATCACCTGTCATCTAATCATTGCAACATGCAGTACAGAGAAACCACTAATTAATTGCTTTCAGTTTTTAAATTTCAATCTCATATTGCTTATTGCACATCTTAATTGTGTTTTAAGTTGCTATAGACGTTTTAAAGTGTTACGTTACATTAAAATTACTAATTAGAAGCACTGATTTTGAATAGAAATTTTGAAACAAACACATTTGTGTACTTGTCACTCATTTAGCATGAACAATTAGTGCTCATGGCGTGGCTGTTTCAGTTTCTAACGCATCTATTGTTGTAATGAGATTTTCGTGAACACGCACGACATCAGAATGAAACAAAAAAATTATATTTAATGAAAATAATGGCTAAGGTTTTACGGTTTAAATTGAAACTGACAAGGAAAAGTGAGGTCGACCTTACTACTGTGGTAATAATTATTATAACCCGATCACATCAAAGCTAATACAAATATTAAAGCCTTCAAAGTAAATAATACAAATAATTTCATTAAACTCGCTTGTTGACTTACTAAATCAGAAATAATTTATTGGTAATAAGCTTTCAAGTTCAGATACAAAGTTTATCTTTAATTTAAATGCCCAAGTTTTATTGCTCAAAACTTGGCTTTTAAAACTTTATAATATTTGACTTGATATACAGTAAATTATAGATTTACTTTTAAAAATCTTAATTTAATTTTAATAATATAAATTTGAAAATACAATATAAAGTAAACTTCTTAAGTACTAATTTGAACTTTTAATAAACTACAATATATTTTTAATAAACTAAATTTGACTTTTATTGTATTAATTTAACTTTTTCTTTGACTTTTATTGTAATACAATAATTTTTAAAATTGAAATACGAAATTAGACTTTCAAAACATTAAATTAGATTTTTAAAATATTAAATTAGATTTTTAAAATATTAAATTAGACTTCTAAAATATTAAATTAGACTTTTAAAATATTAGATTTGATCATTAATACTCTAAATCTGACTTTTAGTGCACTAAATTTAACTATAAATACACTAAATTTGACTTTTAATGTACTAAAAATGACTTAAAATATTACATTTTGCCATTACTACACTAAAATGGACCATTAATACACTAAATTTGACCCTTACTGCACTAAATTTAACCCTTACTACACTAAATTTAACCCTTACTACACTAAATCTAACCATTACTACACTAAATTTGACCCTTACTACACTAAATTTCACCATTACTACGCTAAATTCGACCAATAATACACTACATTTGACCATTAATACACTAGATTTGACGTTTAAAGTACTAAATATAACTTAAAATATTAAATTTGACTATTACAGCACTATATTTGACTAATACTACACTAAATTTGACTATTACTACACTAAATTTGACTATTACTACACTAAATTTGACCATTTACACACTAAATCGAAACTTTTAGTAAACTAAATTTAACTATAAATACACTAAATTTGACTTTTAATGTACTAAATTTGACTTTTAATGTACTAAATTTAACTTATAATGAACTAAATTTGACTATTAATTTATTAAATTTAATTTTTAATGTACTAAATTTGCTTTTTAATGTAATAAATTTAATTTGTTAATGTACTAAATTACCTTTTAAAATTTAAATACAAAACTAGACTTTTAAAGTATTAACTTCCAAACTACTTTACTAACCTTTAAAATTGTTAGTTACTTAATAATCAGGTCTAGCAGTTTAATTTAGCCCTATGGCGCCACTCCTACTTGCAATAAAAATCGCAATTCATTTTTTACCCATTTAATATTTAGTGCATTTAACTCTCGATATTACTGAATGATTTTAAAAGCACCGCCAATGTTCAATAAGTGGTGAACGGTACCGTAGGCGCCTCGATTCCACAATCTAGAAAGTAGTAATGTCCTCACAAAAGGCGGATAACAATAAAAGTCAACCAAAATATTTTTGCATATACGCATGCGCAGTTAATAACGCCTAGGGCGATTCATTTTTACAATAATAGCCTGAATACATTCGTTTAATTAAACATGAAGCCAAATACCCATCATCCCCTCACTATTACTTTCAAAAATCACATCTGAAAAATATAAAGTTATTTTTTTATGATTCACTACTTAATGTAAAACCCTCGCACAAATTTCATGCAATTGCATTTTTATTAAACGATCATTTGAAGAAAGTCTCGAGTGCTGTATTTGTTAAAGACCTTCACCTAAATGAACTCAAAGGTAACATCGTTTTCATCCTGTATAACATGATATGGTCATAATAAAAAAAAGCACAGTGCAATAAAAAGTCAATTGTAAGAGTGCAAAAGTAAGAGCAGCGTTAAATTTGGTATACAAAATGCCAAAAGTAAAAACCGACGGTTATTTTCCTGTGCAATTTTTTTAATTGCAGAGTGTAAACAAGTGAAAAGAAGAGGAATTTAATTACCAACGACAGCACGAGTTGACGAATACTCAACAAAACATGAAAGAAGCACAGGGAGAAACACATAAAACTATAAAACAAATCAGCGTAAAATAATATTTCTTAGCTCATAAGTCATTACATATTCAAATGGTTCCCAACCATTCCCTCTCATACGAGCCAATGTCAATTTCTTCCCAAATTTGCAGCACAAAATGCAAACAAAATACGTGTACCACCGGTTGCATGGTAATGACATTGGTGTGCTTAGCTGGGATTCAATTAACAGGCAAATGTAAAGTACCCTCAATTTTCAAGCCATGCCTGAGGTGAATCTAGATAAAAAAAAAATAAAAAGATAGAAATTCGCTGTGTATTTTTATATTACTCTGTTGGTCGGACTGTATATTGCGCATAGGTCATCGCCTTGTCTCTTTCAAATTTTCAAACGTCCTTTCTACGTAGTAAAAATTCTGACAAATAAAAAAAATACACAATATCATCACGTTAGAGTGTATACAACACTGCAAAAAGCTATTTGCAGGTTATGTGAACTCTTGAAAAAACGTTCATAGCATAACTTAAAAGTTAAATGACGTTTAGCAAACGATGCGCTTCATAACGTGCTTTTTGTTCATAAAGTTTCCAAAATAATAAAAAAAAAAGAATAAAGAGTTGACATTCCTCGTAATTAGATACACCATCATTGCTTTTAATTACAAACCAACTGTAATAACAATTGTAATAATAATAATAATAAAATTATCATAAATAAGAATGGGTGTGCGCATGCATTTGGTTGTAATAAGGTTAATATTGGGCGCGTCGTATTTTTGAAATTGGGGATTTTATTCTCAAACTGATGATAAGAATGATTTTCGAATGATAAATCAAAATTGTCTATTAAATTTTGTAGGACAAAATCATGAGGCTGACAACAATAGCAATATTTTAGTTTAAATTCAATTTGCATAAACGCATATTTTTATTTTTCGCTAACACGTCACTTGAAAGTATAATATTAGCTAATACATTGATTTGAATTATGATTATGCAAACAAAACGCCTTTAAGAAAGAATCTTAAAGACAAGATGCAGTTTAAAATAACTTGTACTATTTTAAATAGCAGTAAAATTTTACAATGGTGAACGTTTAAGTTAGTAAATTTGTAATGTTTTAGAAAGCATTTACGCAATTTTCGACGTTTTATTTACAATTTAGAACGTTTTATTTACAATTTAAGACGTTTGATTTACAATTTAAGACGTTTTATTTGCAATTTAAGACGTTTTATTTGCAATTTAAGACGTTTTATTTGCAATTTAAGACGTTTTATTTGCAATTTAAGACGTTCTAATAATAATTTGCAACGCTATAGAAAAATCGACAACGCTTAAGTAACAATTTTCAGCGTTGATTCACCACTGATGACGTTTTAATAACAATTTGCAGCGTTTTAGTAACGATTTTCAACGGATTAATAACAATTTTCGATGTTTTATTAACAATTTGCAGCGTTTTAATAACAATCTACAATGTTTTAGTAAAAATTGACGACGTTTCCGTAACTATTTTCAACGTTTTAGTAATTATTTTCAAAGTTTTAAAAACAATGTACAACGTTTTAATAAAAGTTTCTGACGTTAGATTTACAATTTACGAAGTTGTAGTAACAATCTGCGACGTTTTAAAATTTAAGTAACAATTTTCAACGTTTCAGTAACAATTTTCAACGTTTCAGTAA